>CATIWQ010196113.1:0-37448 GCA_949673415.1 Euphorbia schlechtendalii | reverse complement strand
AAAGTTGTTAATTTAAATAAAAATAGTTCATTTTTATTTACACGTATGTTGGTCAATTTTATTAGTGAAAATGACCGCATGGAAAAAGGTGAGGTCTGTTATCCGGGAATATATTTTATTCCCTTCGTGGGGGTATTCTAACATATAATAATAAAAAGAAGAGAAATAAAAGATGAAGATGAGAGCAGTTGAAAGCATGAAATTCGCAACTCGAGGAACTCAGAGGCTTACCCTTGTGGTATGAATCCATTTCGGCGTATCCGTTCAACCTTTGGAAGTCCTCCTCATCCTTTAGTTTAGGTTAAATTGTTGATGTAAAAGTCCAAAAAATCTTCGTTTAATTCTTGGAATTTTAGCATAATTTAATTGGAAAATACGTGATTATTTATCCCAAAAGATAATCAGACTCGGTTTCTAAATTTGTTTTAGACCCGAGAATATCTAAGGATTTAAGAAGAAAAGATGAAGAAATTTGATTAAAGGATTAAGAGATTTGGGATCCAAAAGTGTTTTGGATCCGAGAAAAAAAATAGAAGAAAGAGAGATATTGTTTTTATTTTATTTTTTTATCTGTCAGAGAGGAGTTTCTTTGAATTTTCGAGCCCCTTTCAATCCAAAAAGGTCCGACTATTTATAGAAAAAAGTCCCGAAAAATCCAAAATAGGAAGAACATCTGGCGAGGCCTCGCTGGCAAGGCCTCTCCAGGCTCTTGGTGTCGCTAACCTGGCAAGGAAGCCTCACCAGGAGGCCTTGCAAACTCGCCAGGTCTGGTAAGGCTAGCCAGGGCATGGCGAGGCTCGCCAGGCCCTTAGCATGGTTGGCCAGCCCTCTGGCGAGCCGTGCTTCGCCAAGTATAGGCGAGGCGGGCTTCGGATCCGGCTTCCATTTGCGTTTTTGAATTTTTTTTGTGTATTTTTATATTTTTTTGTTAATTTTTTTGAATTAAAGTCCTTTTAAACTTAGAGACGAGGAAGACTCCCATATGAAGATCATCGGATGGTCGAAAATCTTGTGATTCCAGGATTAATATCCCGAAAAGCCATCATCATTGAACGCGCGAGCTGGTACAAAATCCCGTTCTCACAATTATGTTTTTGTGTGTATCAGTTTTATTACTTTGTTAAACATGGTTTTACAAATCTAATTTTCAATTTATTTGAATGATCAAATTATGTAATAAATGGACATTCAGGTTCCTATAAATAATTTAATTTGTTATCACAAAGTTTGATCAAAGGAAATGACTCAAGATCTAATGAGTTGACCTATGATGATCATTATGAATACCATAGTTGATGTTATAATAATTTTTGGATTGTAAAACTTAGTGTGTAACTTAATTCCAATAAGACGTAAAATAATTACACACGTTAAGTATATTATGTAGTAATTGACAATATAAGTCATTGTCATTTTTTTAGCATAATTTATATGTCTTTGTTTGTTTATATTTTTTGAAAACAAGTTTTATGCATGTTTTGTTATTGAATAGTTTTGGAATTGTGTTTTACTATGCTTAAATCGAAGTGATTATTTGATTTGTATATCTTTATATGTTTTATACTTTATACTTGTTTAAAGATATATAAAATACATAAAATACTTGAAAGATTGGTGTGATAATGTGCCTCTCACGCTCCTATCTTCTAAATATTGATCTTATGTAGTCCGCCTTGTGTGGTGGTCAGAACTTACAAAAGAAGGGGTGGTTATGGGGGACTAGTCGTGTGACTGGCGTAGCCTCTCCAATGCTTAAGTTAGCGATAGATTTAAGAGAGGAGGTAGAATAATAATGTAATGAGAATAGTGAAAGATTCATGTACCTCTAACATGTGGTTGAGGACTGTATATATAGGAGATGGATAAGCCTAGATAGTGATGTGTTGGTTAATCAAAAAGTAATTGAACATGCAAATGTTGTAAGGTGGAATTTCAAAACTTAATATTAACCTAAGGATTTCCTAAGCATGCCATGATTGATATAATCTAGGTTAAAATGTTCCATAGATGCTTTTAGGCTTATAAAGCTTATAGAAGAAACCTAGCATCTAAGTTTAAAGCATTACCAGTTGATGTGTGCTTTCTCTCTTTTTGGTGACGGTGTTCCCTTAGAGCAATTGGATAAAAATTGGTTAGCACGAGCTTCTAAACTAGGAGAGCCTCTATGAGTGATCCACACGGATCTTCATCGACCAAAACCTTGTTGAGGAAGAACCCTTTAGTAAATAGTAGCTATTAGACCGCTCGAAGACCAACCTAAAAATAAACCAAGAAGGCTCATTTTAGAAAGAGCCTTCAAAAGAATTCTTCGTTTGTTTAGAGAAACTCGTGGAGGATCTCGTACAACAAACAAAGAGAGATGTCAAACTCAGAGAGAAAAAGCTGAGTTGAAGAGTATGTGTGTATGTATGTGTGAATAAAGAGAGGATCTGAAGTCCTATTTATAGGAAAAAGGGGGAGTGTTAGACTCCCCCTTAATTACTAGGTGGGATGGGAATATTCACAACCCACCTTTATCGGGTTAGCCGCGCGGGTCATGGTGACTCGCAGGCTAACCTGCACACCGCTAGCGCGCTAGTGGCCGGTGATCTTTTCAGCTCACGGTGTAGCCGCGCAGGCCCCACTTCCAACAACCCGTGTTCGTTTGGGGCCCACTCACAACGGGAAAAATTCCCTTGCTCCACTCTGTGTAAATTTTCCCTATTTTCTCTTTATTCCCTTTAATTATTAATTAGGTCTAACCAATTAATAATTCTTCTAACGAATTTGACAACTTATATTTTCGGTAGACCTAATCTATAGGTTTTTCACTTTGTTTGATAAACACCCAAAGTGTGTGACCTCATAAGATCCCAAATTATTGAGCCACTAGAGGTTAACCTAAACTTGGCTTCCCATCTGGGAACCTCTAGGCTTAGTGTTCTAGACCGATATGGAACCTGATAGCTTTAGATGATCAAATGGGCTTTCAAGTAAAGGTGTATGATCCCCCGATACTTGGAACATCACGTGCTTGTGACTTGAAGTAGTAACCAATACAATACACTCCTTCCATCAGGTTAAGTACCATCTAGTTTATTGAGCTCGGATTAAGTGTTATCTCATGTAATAGTCGTAGCTATCCTAGAATTAGACTTTTTCACAAAGAACACCACTCATCCATTATGTATAAAGGTTGACTAAAAACCTATTCTATCAATCTTATACTCTGATAAGAGGTTTATGAGTGTTTCACTTCAATGAGGGGCCCTAAGGTACATCTCCATTATATCACTATATCAGGAGCGATGGATCCCATCTTGACTACTCGGCTTACCAACATTTGATCATCATTATACCCGTAATCACCCATGTCATTCCCATCGCCAGGTATGAATAAGTATGACCCAAAGTATAACAACTCCTACATAAGGTAACTAGTATCTCAAAATACTTGTACTACTACTGCAATAAGACATGATACCAACACATGTATATAGTTATTTTTGAGTGTTTGTCTTAAAGTGGTCTCTAATGTATTACCCAAATACATCCATGTGTTAACTCAAGGTAACACCTTCAGCTCATGACATTGGTTGCTTGGATCTAATCTAAGGAGTAAGCCTACACATGCTAGTCTGTCCATATGACTAGGGACATTTAGACTATTCATAGTAACACATATGTGTAGTTCTCACACCACATACCTCCCACTATTTCCTCGCACTTTTACGCTATGAAGTACTCATGGACT
The DNA here is from genome assembly GCA_949673415.1 of Euphorbia schlechtendalii. Taxonomy (NCBI): domain Eukaryota; kingdom Viridiplantae; phylum Streptophyta; class Magnoliopsida; order Malpighiales; family Euphorbiaceae; genus Euphorbia; species Euphorbia schlechtendalii. The sequence goes on along the minus strand of CATIWQ010196113.1, from coordinate 33,715 downwards.
CCGTCTCATCAATGCGCATATACATATTTAATACTAAACATATATGATATTAGCGAGATACATAAAAATCAGAAAGCACTGATAAGCAACAAAAATGCCTTAATTATTATTAATAATAATTTGAAACTATTTGTACATTATAGCTATAAAGATATATTGCCCTAATTGTCTCTAGGGCATTGTGAGCATGAGATTTTTACTCTCGACTCGCGAGTTTGATGATGAAGCTGTAATTTTTCCCTTGTTAGCATTTCACATTTTACAGGGTCCTAAAATCACTCGAAAATCATCTGCCTTGTTTCTTTGGGCCTCTTTTCCCTTAAAAAGCCCAAATAAAGAAGAAAAGCCCGCCTGTATGCGATATCCTTAACGATATTGGCGCTATCGTTAACAATATTGCTGATATCGTTAACAATATAACTAATATCGTTAATGATATTGAATTGACAGCAGAACCAGAATTGCACTTTGTGGACTTTTTCAGCTAAAAATTCAAAATTTTACAACTTTCTCAGATTTCATCATTGAAAAACGACAGCCACATCCCACTAAGGACTTTGGATCCCCAACATTTGCATAGGGATGAGGATTTTGGTTGAAAAAATGGAAAAAGTAAAGGAACACTTTGACTTATCTTTTTGGATTGAAGGGAGCCCATAAGGGGTTGAATTCAGTTAATAAAGGGGGAGGAGCTCAGATTTTCCATCCAAGAGGAAACAACCAAAAGCAAAAAATCAAATATAGAGCTCTCACCAAACAAAAAATCGATAACTCACAAGTTAGTTTTTCAAGTATTTTCAAGCCTAAATCTAAGGGAAGAAGGACTCCTACCTCCTCTCTTCCTTTCCTAGCAAGCCAAATCCAGGAAGCCTAGCCTTCCTGCCAAGAGGAGATTTTTACTCTCCATTTTCACAAAAAACCGCAAAACCGAGCCAAAGAAATGAAGAGGGCTTTCTAGGTACTTTCATGGACCAAGAAAAGTGGATTCATGGCTATGGGGTAAGCCTCTAAGTTCCTAGAGTTTGTGCTTACATTTATATGCTGTTTGTTTTGAAGTTTCATTTTGTTTTCGGTTTTATCTGTTTTTGCGCACCATTCTGTTTTCTATGATTTTCAGTATAATTTCAAACATTCTTGAGTATTTTCCTTACATAGAAATATTTTACACATCCTGAGCTTTCCGGAATGATAAAGATCATCAAAATCCATTAAGTATAGCGAAAGTTATGATCGTTTGAAGTTTTGGATTTTGTTTTTGCTATTTTCTGCTATTTTCTGTGTTTTCATGCAGGTCTGGAAACTCGGTATCGTTAACTATATCACCTGATACGGTTAACGATATCACCCAATACTGTTAATGATATTGGCTTGGCAGAATGCATTTTCGCTTTGTTCCGCTCCGTTTCGAATCGTTTAAGCCCAAAACGACCCGCTAAGACCCTTCCTACTTCAGAAACACATCATTGGGGGTAACAAACCTCTAATTGTAATTATTTAGGATTTATATATGATTTATTAATATATTAATATGTTAATTAAAGTTTAGAGTAGCAACAGAAGCACTTTGGGCCATTCATAACGATATCGCCCTTCACAGGAACTTAGTGAGTGGATCACTTGTTGCCATATCGCATGTACCTCCCTCGTTCGTACTTATTTGAGGAGAGGCTTGGAGTGTATCTTAGTTCAACAAGAACCTTCTACATCAACAACTCGTTTACAACCCTCATGTAAATAACCCATAGGAATTTTCCCTAAATTGTTACCCCATAAACGACCATGCATTATATTTGCCTGCAAGTGCGCTCCTTAGTATCTTCATGGTACTAAGATGAACCAAACTTAGGATAGAGACTAGCCAAAAACCCTCATACGCGGGAGACATAAGGTTGGAAGTGATACGTTGTGTGCTATGTTCTATGTGTTCATCACATCACCACATTTATTTTGTGAAAAGCATTATGCTAACCCACAATTTGTTGTGCAGGCACGAATTATACACACACATGTCATTAGCCTGGCACCGTATACCTAGAGTTAGGAAGATGCGACATGACAGTGTCACCTAAGATTAGGGCCACCCACGACTGTGCCTTCGCACTCAAACCTCTTGAAATAATGAATTCCCAAGCCGTAGGGTATAACACATTGTTTTACTCAAATTCGGACTCACCGAAAGCAACCCCTGGCGATTAACTCTCAAACCCAAAAATGTGTTATCACTTGGATAATATGTAACCCCATTATTCATTTCCGATTCGTTTGTTTCAACTGGATTGGCAAACTCACCACCATTTCGCACCAAAATGACATCCATTTACTTATTACCACCTGGGTAATACAGTTCACATTGTTAGTTTGTTTCAACTGGATTGGCAAACTTACCCCATTTCTCACCAAAACGACATTCCTTTTACTTATTGCCACCAGAGCAATACAGTGAACATTGTTTATGACTAGTTTGCTTCAACTGGATTGGAAAACATATCACTTTGTTAATACATGACCTCTTTGTCATTCTCGGTTTGTTTGCTTCAACTAGATTGGCAAACTTACCACCTTCCCTTCGCCAAAATGGCATTCCTCTTACTTATTACCACCTGGGCAGTACAGTAAACCTTAGTCATGGATAGTTTGTTTCAACTAGATTGGCAGACATACCACTTGTTAAATACACACCCCTTTTATCATTTTCAGTTTGTTTATTTCAATTGGATTGGCAAACTTACTACCCTTTTTTCCACCAAAATGGCATTCTTCTTACTTATTGCCACTTGGGCAATACGGTAAACCTTAGCCATGGTTAGTTTACTTCAACTAGATTGACAAATATACCTCGCATCCCTAGGATGCAACCCCAAAGATGACTTTGAAATGCTTATTATTGCTCGAGTAATAGGCAAACCCCCGGTTTGTTTCGAAAGGATTGGAAAACCCCATTTACCTTCAGCAATAACTTTCTACTCATCATGGCATACTAACCCCTGTGAATGCAGCCATAACATTAAACATCTCATGAATTTCTCGCATCACCAGTCATGTCATGAATCTTACATGTACATCTAACCCTCTGCTTGTGTATCTTAGCTAGGAAGAGGCTTGCTCACCGCCTGGTCCGCTTTTCCCCAATTGTGGCCAATTTGGAGGGGGTTCCGTACACTGACTCAAGTGAGGACTTGGGTTCAGACTCAGATTCAGTTCCATGCACTATTATGGCCACTCCATAAGAAGAAGGCGTGAGGGAGGATTACCCTATCCTGACGAGACAAAATTCTCAATAGTTGTCGATGAGCGCCGAGATTGCAGCTGCCTTAGATGCCTTTGCTAATAGCGAACAACTAGCATCGCTCATTTGCCTACATATCGGAAGGGCCCAGAACGAAGCATCCAACCCGGAGGCCACCCTTTACAACGCCAATCCAACAAGGGGACCTCCCACCTCCCACATGGTGCCCCCAACAACTTTTTATCAGTTCGGGGTAGGATAAAGTCAACTGAACTAGGCTCTGATTGGATAACCAAGATATAGCTCCTCCAATCCTTCCCAATACTTCCAGGGGTGGCTTGTCCAGCCGACATTTGCATCAGGGCCTTTCTACCAAGGAATGACCCAACACCTTGTTCCTAACTGGAATACGTCGCCCTCCTCACAGTTCCAAGCACCTCAATTACCCCACTTTGCGACGTATCCCCAAGGGCAATATGTTTCTTATCCGAGCACAAGGAATGCCATCCTCCAACAACCAGGAATGGTGGAACTATGGCAATAATTCTTAGCCACTCGCAGTAGTCATCTCATGAATTCATACTCAGCGTAACCAACAATCAGGGATGAAGATAGCTTACCCCCAAACTTCGTAATGCCGCAATTTGAGAAGTACGTAGGATCTGGTGACCCACGCACTCACTTAACGCATTATCAAACGGTGATGAGAGCATTAGGGGTCAGCGAATGGATGATGGCTAAGCTCTTTGTCATCACCGTGGGCCACCCAGTCAACAAATGGTACAGCCACCTCCCGCTGGACATAGCTACCAATTGGAATAGCCTCGCTCAAGCCATGCTGGGGTATTACAGTTTCAACTCTCAACTGGAAACCACGATGCAACATCTGGAAGCTATAAGGCAAGAGCAGGGTGAGAACTTCAAATCCTACTATGCACGCTCAATGGCCACATAGGTCAGGCTTCGGGCTCGCTTAACTCTACCAGAGATGATAACCAAGCTTTTGGACGGTGCACTGCCATCATACAGGAACAAATTTGGATCAGACATCTTCTCGAGCTATCAAGAAGTGTTTGAGAAGGCAGATAGGATGGAGCACTTCGAATCCTTAGAGCACTTTGAATCGGAAGGTCACTAGAATAACACATGCTTGATTATGTAATAATTTAGCATTTAGCTACTTTACCCATGGGGCTTTTGAATTTTCAATTGAACTTTGTTTATTTACTTGATATTTTATCAATGACATCACACATTCTCTTAAGCATATACATATTGTTTTTAACCCATATGACACATCATTTCATGAAATTAATTTGGGTATAAATGGATTCCCCACAATGATTTCAAATGATTTGACTCTTGAGAAAAAGTGAGAGATAAATACATGTACTTAGACAACGCGTGATAGCAATTGCCTCATCATACAAGGATCTCCAAGCACGAAACGTCCATTGACTCATCCAAAGATCAAAAGGATTGGAGCTAGAATAAGGCCATTCATCCAAAGAAGGAGTTAGATCATGAAACATGCCAACAACTCCATCACACGGATCACCACCATTCAAGGGATACTCAAACGGAAGAATACTAAGGATAAAAAGGAGTTAGATTGTTGAACCTGTCAACAAATCTTTCACACGGCTCACTACTACTTATGGGGAAATCATCGCACTATCAAAGGAAATGCCAACAATCCAGACTCATCATCACATACACCTCAAGCCAGGCGCTAGCACTAACCAATCGCTCAAAAATGCTGAACGAGATAACAAATGAAGTCGTGAACATGGACGGTGATCAATCTACCAAATCAACCAAGTCTTACACAATTGCTATCACGGATAGGTGAAAAAAATAAATCATTGAAAAGCGGTATGAACAAAGAATAAATTTGCATTTAGCCTGTCAACTAACACTCGATTAGTTGAGAAAAATTAAGGCCTATTTTCAAAACACAAAAAGAGTAGTCCGCTAAGTTGAAAACTCGAAAAGGGTGGCTCAGGCAAACTTAGGACATCGAGAGAACCACATTGGTTAGAAAACTTGAAAAGGCTAATCAATGGAAGGAGTCAAATCATTTAAAACATTTATACCCCTGTCAAGTTCATAAATGAATTGTCATTTTTACTGAATCTTTATGCATATACTTATTTTGATTGCTTGCATGTCAATGGTAGAATATCGCAAGTGAAAATCCAAAAAATAAAAATTAAAAGAAAGAAAAATGAGTCTGCTGGATTGAAAGCCCGAAAGGGCGATCCAAGTAAAAATTAAGACAAGATTCGATAGATTGAAAACCAGCAAGGGCGATCTATGCAAAACTTAGAACTAAACCAATATCAAAATCATCATCTCCTCCTCGGAACGGTTTATGCACGGCATTATATACCATCACCACTTCAGGCAAACGGCTTCTAAGCGATCTTCTCCAACACACTTCAGAATCAATGACTCATCTAGACTTTCCTCAAACCAGATCCAAGCTTTAAACTCGAATCTTATTCTATGAACCCATGGTCATCGCTCTGAGGAAGTCAACCATAGGATCCCTAACAATACAAATCCTGGGGGCACTCATGCACCAGCATAAGAAGGTATCAACTTGGAGACCTCCAAACAGCCCCTCATGCAATGAAGCTTCTGCTATCGGCCAGGCCCAATACTCCAAAGCCAGCAATGCCTGCAACAAACAAACATACATCATATGATAAATGTTATTCACGCATAAAGTGATTCATATATGCATACCCACCATGTCACTTACAGGTCAAGGTGATGCTATAACCGGGGTAATGCCATTTCGATGAGAAAAGAACCTCCACCTCCACATGAGGAACCTACAAACATGAAGATAACCCATTCAAGCCTAAACTCAATTCAAGCCTATTTAGGCCTCCTTCAAGTAGCACTACAACATCACAAAAGCCTCCCAAAACAATGGAGTGGCCATCGGGACATCCCCGAAAATCTCAAACTCAAATTTCCACGCTTATCATGGGCTTGAAGAAAAAAATTTCTTAGAACCCTCATGTTTAATTCTTGATTGAAGGGGCAAAAATTTTTTCTTTCAGCAATCTCAATCAAGAAATTGAAACATATATCACAAGTATCTACTAACGAAATTCCTCATTCTTGCAGGTACCCCTTCAACTCACAAGGGGCATCCAATTCAGACCGCAACGGTCAACCATCCCATAGTGGATTTTGATGAAGACTCACATTAGTCGACGTATCATCAAAGGCATGGAGCACACAGCTTTCATCCTTTCCCCAGTAGTTCCAAAGGTCACAGTTAACCCATGGTCAACTCATAAGGGGCATCCACCATAGACATTCCACATTCCGCATACCCTCCGGGACTTTCTATAGTCCGAATCTTTTTCCAACTTTTTACAATCAATGGACTTTCTACGGTCCACATCCTCTTTTGACTTTTTACAATCACAAAGCCTCCTACGGTTCACCATTTTCAAACTTCTTACAGTTGAACGACCTCCCTACAGTTCGCCATACCTCCAAACTTCCTACAGTCGAATGAACTCCCTGTAGTTCGCTATACCTTCAAACTTCTTACAGTTCTCCACTTGAAATTCTTGCAGTTCACTATTTGAACTTCCTATAGTTCACCACCTTGAACTTCTCATAGTTCACCGCTCGAACTTCTTACAGTTCACCGCTCGAACTTCTTACAGTTCACTATTTAAACTTCCTATAGTTCACCCCTCGAACTTCTCACATTTCACCACTTGAACTTCTTACAGTTCACCATTTGAACTTCCTATAGTTCACCCCTTGAACTTCTCACAATTCACCAAACGAACTTCTCACAGTTCACCAAATGAACTCCCTGCAGTTCACCATACCTTCAGACTTCTTACAGTCGAATGAACTCCCTACAGTTCGCCATACCTTCAGACTTCTTATAGTCGAATGAACTCCTTGTAGTTCACCATACTTTCAAACATCTTACGATTGAATGAACTCCCTGTAGTTCGCCATACCTTCAGACTTCTTACAATCAAATAAACTCCCTGTAGTTTGCCATACCTTCAGACTTCCTATAATCGAATGAACTCCCTGTAGTTAGCCATAGTTTCAGGCTTTTTACAGCCAAAAAAACTTCCAACAGTTCGCCATTTTACGCATTATCTTGTCCTTTTACGGTCAACGGACTTCCTACGGTCTACGTCATCGGTAGGCTTCTCATAACCTGCACACGGGACTCTCAACCAGGAGAATAAAGGCACTCAACGGTTCTGATGGTATTAATCAGCCAAAGGTTAACCTCCATGTGGGCAGTCATTGCCAACTGGGCAATTCACCATGGGGCATCAAGAGACCAATCCCCGAAGGATGCACCAAGAAGAAAGCTTCCAGCCATCATCCCTAAGGAAGTGCAAACCGCGACCGAGAAGGTATTGTCTCTAAACCCCGCTGCTCTTTCAATCATGGGACCATATTGATCTCATATCAGTAGTGATCCCACAAGGGGTAGTCTGTGAGCATGGGATTTTTACTCTCGACTCGCGAGTTCGATGATGACGTTGTAATTTTTCCCTTGTTAGCATTTCACATTTTGCAGGGTCCTGAAATCGCTCGGAAATCATCTGCCTTGTTTCTTTGGGCCTCTTTTCCCTTTAAAAGCCCAAATAAAGAAGAAAAGCAAGCCTGTATGTGATATCGTTAACGATATTGGTGATATCATTAACGGTATTAGTGATATCATTAACAATATTGCTGATATCGTTAACGATATCACTAATATCGTTAATGATATTGAATTGACATAAGAACCAGAATTGCACTTTGTGGACTTTTTTAGCCAAAAATTCAAAATTTTAGAACTTTCTTGGATTTCATCATTGAAAAACGATAGCCACATCCCACTAAGGACTTTGTATCCACAACATTTGCATAGGGATGAGGATTTTGGTTAAAAAAATGGAAAAAGTAAAGAAAAACTTTAACTTACCTTTTTGGATTGAAGGGAGCCCATAAGGGGTTGAATTTAGTTAACAAAGGGGGAGGAGCTCAGATTTTTCAGCCAAGAGGAAACAACCAAAAGCAAAAAATCAAGTATAGAGCTCTCACCAAATAAAAAATCGATAACTCACAAGATTTAGTTTTTCAATTATTTTTAAACCTAAACCTAAGGGAAGAAGGACTCCTACCTCCTCTCTTCCTTTCCTAACAAGCCAAATCCAGGAAACCTAGCCATCCCACCAAGAGGAGATCTTTACTCCCCATTTTCGCCAAAAACTGCAAAATCGAGCCAAAGAAACGAGGAGGACTTTTCAGGTACTTTCGTGGACCAAGCAAAGTGGATTCATGGCTACAGGGTAAGCCTCTATGTTTCTAGAGTGTGTGCTTACATTTATATGCTGTTTGTTTTGAAGTTTCATTTTGTTTTCGATTTTATCATTTTTTGAGCACAATTCTATTTTCTATGATTTTCAATATGATTTTGAATCTTCTTGAGCATTATCTTTACATAGACATATTCTACACATCCTAAGATTTCCAAAATGATAAAGATCATCAAAATCTGTTATGTATAGCGAAAGTTATGATCGTTTGAAGTTTTGGATTTTGTTTTTGCTATTTTCTGTGTTTTCATACAGGTCTGGAAACTTGATATCATTAACGATATCACCTGATACCATTAATGATATCACCTAATACTGTTAAAGATATTGGCTTGGCAGAATGCAGTTTTGCTTTGTTCCGCTCCATTTCGAATCGTTTAAGCCCGGAATGACCCGCTGAGACCCTTCTAACTTCAGAAACACATCATTGGGGGTAACAAACCTCTGATTTGTAATTATTTAGGATTTATATATGATTTATTAATTTATTAATATGTTAATTAAAGTTTGGAGTAGCAACGGAAGTGCTTCGGGCCATTCATAACGATATCGCCCTTCATAGGGAAGTTGATAACGATATGAATGACATCGTTACCGTTGTTATCCCAAACGATGACTATATTATGCATGCTTGGCCTAGATTTTTTTAATCTAAATATTATTTTAGGTCACTCCCATGAGGGGATTAAAACATGTTCCTGGATAACAGTGCTCACCATATTGCAATGTGGTCACTTTCACTAATAAAATCGACTAACATAAGTGTAAATAAAAATGAACTATTTTTATTTAAAATAACAACTTTAAATCGCCTATGTTTTAATTAGGCCACATGGGCCTCGCTAAAACCAAATCGAACATACGTGTTATATGTTATGCTAATCTTTGTGGATGCAGGTTAGATGTATACCTAGGATTTATTTTCCTTCGGGTATTGCTAATACTTTTACAGGAATTGTAATTAATAGATTAGGCAGGTGGTTGCACCCCTCAAGCTTTGTAATTTATTAATTTACTTTCCCGCATTTACTTAATTCTTGATGTATGGATTTACTGCTTTCCGCATGTGCGTTAAATCATACATCTCAACCTCAAAATGACTTAATTGCGAATATGCATAATTAAGAGAACACGGTTTTCTGTAGATGTAATATAATGTGATCCAATAAGAAATAAGCAACATATCCTGAACCTGAATCTCTGTATCTTAGTGGAACATCCCCCGGACATTAAGCCTCACAAGACTCTAATTCCTGGAAAGAGCTAATCGAGGTGGCGACTCCACACTAAGAGATGGTGGATTCGAGTTCGAACCGATCTAAAAAACATTTTTTCCCTCTCTTCAAAACCTTTTCCTGGGTCCTCGACCTGGTACGCATCTTTTTTCAAACACCCCGGTGGACCACGCCTCTCATCCCGCGCTCTCTCGGCCCACCGCTCTGTATGATTCACTCACAAGTATACATCATGTCTAACAATCTCCCACTTACACTAGAGCCAATTTCTTATGTGCCTCATGCCATACTCATTAACATGCTGGTCATGTTTAACTTGATTCAATAGCTTAGTTAGCCCATCCGCTAGATTTTGATTCGTCGGGATGTATTCTAAATTTTTATCTTTTCTGCCTACCATCTCCTGAATGAGATAGTATTTTTTGAGTATATGTTCGTTTCTATGATGAGACCGTGGTTCCTTTGCTTCAGCAATAGCCCCATTTTTATCGTAATAGACCGCTATTGGATTTATAATGCTAGACACTACACCGAGAACACCAATAAATCCCTTAAGCCAGATAGCTTGCTTAACAGCTTTAGAAGTAGCTAAATATTAAGATTCTATGGTTGAATCGGCAGTCATATCCTGTTTAAAACTTTTCCAAAAAACTGCCCCTCTGTTTAACATAAACACTTAACTTGACAGGGATTTATAATCATCCCTGTCAGACTAAAACTCACGTCAGTGTATCCCTTCAAAGTGAGCTCACTTTCTCCTTATGCTAAAAACATATTCTTAGTCCTACATAAGTACTTGATGATAGTTTTAACGGCCATCCAATACTTCTCACGTGGGTCAGATTGAAATCTGCTCGTGATGCTCAATGCATGTGAGACGTCAGGCTGAGTTCGTAAAATAACATACATGTTTGAACCTATCACTAAGGCATTGGGTATTCCATTCATGCGTAGTCTCTCCTCTTATGTTCTCGAACACTCAAATTTAGAAAGGTTAATCCCGTGAGACATTGGAAGATAACCCTTTCTTGACTACTCAAGGTTAAATCTAGCCAAAACCTTATCTATGTACGTACTTTGTGAAAGACCTATCAGCCTTCTCGATCTATCTCAATAGATTTTTATAACGAGTATAAAAGCTACTTCTCCAAGGTCTTTCATGGAGAACTTCTTTGACAACCATGACTTAACTGTCTAAAGAAAAGGAATATCGTTTCCTATTAATAATATGTCATCGACATATACTACGAGGAAAAAGATTACACTGCCACTAGCCTTCTTATATACACAAGGCTCATTAGCATTTGACACTAATCCATTTTCTTGGATTGTCTCGTCAAACCTAATATTCCAACTCCTCAATGCTTGCTTAAGTCCAAAAATGGACTTTCGCAACTTGCATACCTTGGAGCCATCCTTAGATGTAAAACCCTCAGGTTATGTCATAAACACATCCCTATCTAGACTCCCATTAAGGAATGCTATGCCAAGTCTCATAATCGTAATGAGTAGTGATGGCAAGGAGTATCTTGATAAACTTCAACATAGCCACTGGTGAAAAGGTATCTCATAGTCAATGCCTTCTTTTTTACCATACCCTTTTGCAACCAGCCTTGCTTTATTGCTAATTATGTTACCGTCCATGTCAGTTTTCTTCTTGAAAACCCACTTGCATCCTATGGGCCTAATCCCACTTAGAGTATCAATCCAGCTCCAAACTTGATTTTCATACATGGAGTCCATCTCCGACCTCATGGCTGTAAGCCATTTGTCAGATTCTGAGCCTTTCATTGCCTCCTTGTAAGTCCTGGGCTCATCATCTTGCATAAGGAAGAGATGCTTATCATCAGAGATGAAAAACTCATATCGCTCGGGAGCGATTGGAGCCCGGCCTGACCTACGCAATGTCGGTGTTATAATAGGGTGTTCCATGCTTACACTATCTTGTGTAACAAGTGTAAGTATAATCGATTAATTGTCTGTTTAATCTTCTTGAGTGCTCAGCTAAAGATTGCTCCCACTAGCTTTTGCAAGTATATGCTCCTTCTCGAGGAATTGAGCATTTCTTGAAACAAGAACTTTTTGTTTCTTGGGATCAAAGAAGGTATACCCTATAGTCTCCTTAGGGTAACCTACAAATAGACACCTATCTGACTTAGCACCTAGCTTATCTAAACTTGTCCTCTTAACGTAAGCAGGATATCCCCAAACTCTCAGGTGAGAAAGAATGAGTTTCTCACCATACAATTACTCGTATGGATTTGATCAACAGATTTAGAGGGCTTTCTATTTAGAATATAAACTGCGCTCTCAAGTGCATAACCCTAAAAGTATCTGCTAAGTTCTGCTTGGCTCGTCATGGACCGATCCATATCGAGTAGGGTTCAATTTCTCCTTTCTAACACTCCATTATGTTGGGGTGTATAAGGAGGTTTCCACTGGGATAAAATATCATTATCCCTTAGATAATCCTGAAATTCTTGGCTTAAGTATTCACTGCCTCTATCAGATTGAAGGGTCTTGATACTTTTCCCAAGCTGTTTCCCCACTTCGGTTCTGAACTCTTTGAATTTCTCAAAACTTTCAGACTTGTGCCTCATAAGGTACAAATAACCATATCGTGAGTAATCATTGATAAAGGTTATGAATTTGACTTTAATTATTAGAACATAAATTCCATCCACATATATTCCACAAGCATAAAGAACATTATCATGTTGAATTTGACATTTATTATTAGAAGATAAAATTTCAAATCCCTTTGTTGCTAAAAGTGAAAAAAAATAATATTCTTACTGACAATAAGAATATAATAGTAATTGTTAAGAACTAAAACTAAACCACTAGGAAAATTAAGGCTATATGTCCCTACAGCTGTTGTAGCAACCCGTGCTCCATTTCCAACTCTTAGGTCTATTTCCCTCTTTCTAAGCCTCTTACTGTTCCGCAATCCCTACATAGAATTACAAATATAAGTACCATAACTAGTATCTAATACCTAAGTAGACACATAGGGAACCATGGAGAAACTCTCTAGTATGAATATACCTGAAGTAGATGCCTCACTAGGCTTCTTCTTCGCTTGTTCAGAGATCTGAACCTTGCAATCCTTCTTCTAGTGGCCGGCCTTGCCACATCGAAAGTAGACATTTGTAATTAATTTCTTACTTTCTTCTTTTTACTAATTTTCTTCTTGGCACTCAAACCCTTTCCAAAATGGGACCCACCCTTGGAAGGTTTGGTTTTCTCTACCAAAAGTAAAGCCTTTGGATCCTTATGAATCTTAGGCTCTACCATTTTCAACATGTTGACCAACTTGGGCAGTGTGGCATTGATCTTGTTCATTTAATAATTAGTCACAAATTATGAATAAATATCAATCAATGAGACAAGAATCAAATCTACACATAATTCGTGATCCATCACAAAACCCAATCGACTCAGCTTCTCTATATAACCCAATAGTTTAAGAGCATGCTATGGTCTTGAAGTGCCAGCCCGCATCTTCATTTTGAATAAGAGTTTTGATGTTCAAATCTCTCAGACCTAGCTTGCTCTGAAATGAGCTCACAAAGATGGAGAATCATGGTATCGAGATCCATGCTCTCATGCTGTTTCTGAAGTTCAGAATTCATGGTTGCCAGCATTATACATGCTGGTATTTCACGATCTTTTCTATACTTCTCCCATGCCTCATGTTCATTGGCATTAGTTTCAACATCAGGCTCATCAGGGAGGGGCTCATCTAGAATATAAGATATTTTTTCAAATCTGAGGACTATCCTCAACACCCTGAACCAATCAGTAAAATTTGAACCATCTAATTTGTTATCAAGAATTGAGCAAAGGTTTATGTTCAGATTCATTGTTCAACCTAATTATAAAATAGAATTTGTTTAGATATAGTATACGTAGATGCATTTAATGTAAGGTCTTTAATTAAACACATAATTCCTACTATTTTCTCAACATTCAAATAGCCCCTTCTATTTAAATTTGGGAACTTTGGTTGAACCAATTTTCCTTAGTTGGTAGCATCCATAGCCACTCATCATGACCCCCACTATCGCAGGTCAAGCCACAATAAGAAAACCATGATTGGAACTCGTCCATTTGCATCTCTTGCCATTGTTAATCCATTTAACTTCGCTTTCCCAAGACGTGTGTACCCAATTATATGACTCCTCAAATGCATCTCCAAATTGACATTAGCTCCAATAATATGGACTACTAACCCTTCTTGGTTAAGGCTTTAACCTTAACTAGTCTCATGACCAAACACATGTTAAGGGAAGGCATGTTTTACATGTGCTTACATCTATTAATAAGGTTCGTATCATGACTTATGATGGAAAGACTATATAATACCTTAATATTTTTGTGGGAATTTTATTGGTGCTGCTGGTCTCGCCCTAGTCTAGGTCTTATACGATGGACATGATTATGAAAATAATAATTTCGAGCTATTTAGAATTATTAACTCTAAGGGAACATGCTTGAAATAGGTATATCATAATCTTTCCATTATGCCAAGAATCCACATAGTATACAAAACAAACAAAGTCCATGTTTAAGTCATTGCACCTATGTCTATAAGTTTTAATTTAACATTTTAAACCATGTTTGTAAAACCATATGCGGAATCTTATTCCCATATTAGAAATCGACTAATTCATTATAGTCCCTTGGGTACTTTTGAGTCTAATACCAATGGAGATTTCCAAGTAGGAGAGGCCTCCCTTGAAGTGAGTGAGAAGCCAACTCCAATCCTTGCCAAAATAACCACGGGCACTTCGATTCGTTGTACCGTGGATAACTATGATTTAAAGATTTCGTTCTTTGATTAAGTGAAGCACAAGATAACCCTCAATTAAAGCATTTACACATGTGGTAAAACATTGCTAATTTGTATGATAATCACCTAAACTAAGTTTGAGCAAAACCTTAATCTAGTTATCACGTCATTTTCTATAACAGGAATTGAATCCTAAGTCATGCATAGCGTACTTTAATCAATTCATAGAAAATAACATTTTAACACATTATTAACAATCATGCATAGCATAAAGCAGGCTCTGATACCACTACTAGTTAATCAAGATAGTAATTGAACATGCAAATGTTGCAAGGTGGAATTTCAATACTTAAAATTAAGCTAAGGATCTTCTAAGCATGTCATGATTGATATAATCTAGGTTAAAATGTTCCATAGATGATTTTAGGTTTATAAAGCTTATAAAAGAAACCCTAGCATCTAAGTTTGGAGCATCACCAATTGATGCGTTCTTTCTCTCTTTTTGGTGACGATGTTCCCTTAGAGAAATTCGGCAGAACTTTGTTAGCACAAGCTTTTAAACTTGGAGAGCCTATATGATTGATCCACACGGATCTTCACCGACCAAAACCTCATTGAGGAAGAACTTGTTAGTAAACAGCAGCTCGAAGACCCACCCGAAAATAAACTGAGAAGGCTCACTTTAGAAATATCTTTCAAAAGAATTCTTCACTTGTTTAGAGAAACTCGTGGAGGATCTCATACAAAGAATGAAGATAGATGTCAAACTCAAAGAGAAAAAGCTGAGGTGAAGAGTATCTGTGTATGTATGTGTGAAAAAAGAGAGGAGCAGGAGGCCTATTTATAGTGAAAAGGGGGAGTGTTAGACTCCCCCTCAATTACTAGGTGGGATGGGAATATTCCCATCCCACCCTTATCGGGTTAACGCGAGGATCATGGTGACCCGCGGGCTAACCCGCACAGGTTGTGCAAGGCAAGACCTTGCAGGCTTGTCTTGCAATTGCAAGCTCATGCTTGCGGCCCTGCGCTAGTGGGCTTGCCCATGAGCTTTTCAGCTAGCGAGGTAGTCATGCTGGCCCCACTTTGAACAATCCATGTTCATTTAGGGCCCACTTGCAACTAGAAAAATTACATAGAGCAGAAAATCCCCTTACTCCGCTCTGTGTAATTTTTCCCTATTTTCTATTTATTCCCTTTAATTAGTAATATAATCCAATCAATTAATAATTCTTCTAACGAATTCGATAACTTATATTTCGGCATAAACCCAGTCTATAGGTTCTTTACTTAGCTGATAAAGACCCAAAGTGTGTGACCTCAGAGGATCCTAAAGTATTGAGCCGCTAGAGGTTAACTTAAACTTGGCTTCCCATCCAGGAACCTTTAGGCTTATTGTTCAAAACTGGTATGTAACCTGATAGCTCTAGATGATTAAATGGGCTTTCTAGCAAAAGCGTATGATCCCCCGATACTTGGAACATCATGTGTTTTTGACTTGAAGTAGTAACCAATACAATACACTCATTTCATCAAGTTAAGTACCATCAAGTTTATTAAGCTCAGATTAAGTGTTAGCTCATGTAATAGCCATAGCTATCCTGGAACTAGACTTGTTCACGAAGAACATTACTCAACCATTATGTATCAAGATTGACTAGAAACCCGTTCTATCAATCTTATACTTTGATAAAAGGTTTATGAGTGTGTCACTTCAACAAGGGGCTCTAAGGTATATCTCCCATTATATCACTATATCAGGAGCGATGGATCCCATCTTGATTACTAAGATTACCAACATGTGATCATCACTATACACGTAATCACCTATGTCATCCTGATTGTCAGGGTATAATAAGTATGACCCAAAGAATAGTAACTCCTACACAAGGTAACCAATATCTCAGGTCTGAGGATACTTGTACTGTTGCTGTAATAAGAATGATACCAACACATGGATATAGTTATTTCCAAGTGTCTATCTTATAGCGGTCTCCAATGTATTCCCTGAATACATCCATGTGTTAACTCAAGGTACCACCTACAGCTTGTGAAATTGGCTACTTGGATCTAATCCAAGGAGTAATCCTACACATGCAAGTTTGTCCATTCCATTGATGTCCAATCTCAATGAAACTATGACTAGGGATATTTAAACTATTCATAGTAACACGTATGTGTAGTTCTCACACCACATAGCTCCCACTATGTCCTCGCACTTTTACGCTATGAAATATTCATGGACTTTGTCTTATTAATGCACATATACATATTCAATACTATACATATATGATACCAGCAAGATACATAAATAAACAGAAAGCACTAATAAGAAACAAGTTGCCTTAATTATTATTAATTATAATTCAAAAATGTTTGTATATTATAGCTAATAAAGATATATCGCCCTAATTGCCTCTAGGGCATACATCATGTCTAACATGATGGAGGCAATCTCCATCACTAGTGGCTCACTCCTGCTTGAAGTGTATCTCTTGTTTGAAGAGGTAGAGTCTAACTAGGACTGAATCTTTTGTTAATTGAATAAGAATAGAGATGATTTGACATTTCTATGTTTGAGGAAGACTCGCTTCGCTACTCCAGTCACCCAGTGGGACTGGATCGCCACATGGTGATGGACGAGTGGTGACCACACATATGGCTAAACCATGTCAGGTTATCAGAAGCCCCCCATAATCATTGGAAATTCCTTCTAGGTTTTCTTCAACCGGGTGAGAAAATCCTATGCGACTGTGTCACTTGTATATCGGATAGTTCCAAGTCGCATTGTTTGAACTTCATAACTTTAGGTACATCACTTGAAATTCTCTTCACTTAGCCATAGCTGTAACGCGTATAGAATCTAAGCCACTGATGGGGAGCTGTGCACCCTAGATCTAATGATGTAAATCCAATATCATATCTAACATCCCATCATGCCTATAAAAGCGTTGTTGCTTTCTTCTTTCTCTCACTTTTCATTTCAGAACTCATTTCTTCTCAGACCAAGTTTTGGTGATTCTCTAAGGCATTTCAAGTCACCTACTTCATTCTCCGAGCAGCTACAATTCTAGTCAATCAAGTAAGCGTTTTGCTCCCATTTTCTATTCTATTTTGTGCAAATCTTGTAGCATTTGGGATCGCTTTGCTTTTAATTTGTTTAGGTTAGATTTTTGGGTCATATCTGGAACCTTTATCCATGTTCTTCCTATTTATGCACATTTTTATCTTGAGTTTATAAAAAAATATGTTGATTTAGTGTTTCCCACCAAAACATAGCTTAGAGCCAATTTGAATCTTTAGATTGCTATTTGTAGCTTTAGGGCTGGCTCATGGAGATAGTAGAATTTTAGCCTCGCCCATCCGGTAGCTATAGTAGTAGTGGTAATGAGTGGTTAAGATGGATGGAAGAACATGTTTTTAACACATACTTAACAAAACCAATAAATACCACCACCTCAGCTAAAGTTAAATGTGTTAGGTAAAAGAGAAAGACAAAATGAGTGATGGATTCTGAATCTCTATCATCCGGTCAAATGAGAGATGGTCCTTCCTGAGGTAGATCATATGAGCGATGTTGAGAGTGAGGAGTCATCCGGGTGATGGATGGAGCTGTCCATGACTGAGCCATCCTTGCGAGGAGTAGAGGAGCAAGGGGAGAATTTAATGGATGACCTGGTCGTTGGGGTCGTAGGGAAATCTTCGCTTTGAACCCATTTGGGTGAAGAGGATTCTTCATCAGCTGCACCCATGAGGGAAAGAAGGATGATGCCCCGAGTGGATGATATGGTGTTAATGGTCCATGAGCTACATATCACGCATGAGGTGGTGATGTTTGATTGGCTCCAGTAATACCATGTGCTTATTCCATCGGAGAAACAACGGGTGAATGCCCTTCCAAATGGCCACTTCAGTGTTTACATGGATACTTTGCGAAGCAGTTTCAAATATCATCTTCCCATATCAATTTGCAACTTGTTAACAATTTGGGGGATATGCCCGGCTGAGCTTCATCCCAACACGTGGGCGGATATGATGAGTCACTACCAATTCTACATTGATGCCAAGTTCGACTTCTCTCCTACATTCTTCAAGAAGCTATATAGTATCAAAATGAATAAGAGGGATGACCAGTAGCAATTCGCTAAGCCACCCGACTCTGGGTTCCACAAGTTTTTTGGGAGATTGGATTCCAACAACAACTTCAAGGAATTTTGCTTTTACATCCGGATAGACAAAAATCATCCAACCTTCCCTATCAAGTGGTCGAGTGAGAAACCTTCGAAACTCTCTAGGAAAGCCCGCCAAGTGAGCAATCCTAGGGTATAATTCTTTAAGACCCTAAAGCCTAACATGTGGAGATTGAATACCGCTGCATGCACTGAAATCCAAGGCCACCACTTGATTGTTCATGATCCGGACTCAAACAAAGTTATTTATTTGCAAACTCTTGATCCACCAACCGGTACTTACTTCTTTTCGTGTTATTTATATTTTTAGGCATGTCAACCCTTGAACAACTTGCTCCTAATCTTTTAGCAGCAAAGAAAAAGGCTATGAGGAACTAAAGGACCAAGCTGGTCGTGATAAAGGTAGGAGCCATGAGCGGCCCTGAGGTATGTGTGGGTTCCTCTGCACCAAAGCGTCATATGGCAGGGACTTTCAACGACCCGTCTTCTATGAAGATGTAGAAGATGAGAAGTGTATTATTACACTTATTACCAATATAATAAACACTATAGTTTAAGTCATTTTTATACTTCATATAAAATATTTTCACGTGGTATGTAGTTATTTTTGGTGCAATTGCAGATACTAGGTAAAACTTAGGAGTAAAATGATCTCAAGTGGAATTCTATGTGAAAAGAGTGAAAAAGGTGCGAAAAGATGCGTGGAACTTAAAGATTTGGCTCAGCATTGAAGTTGTCGAAGATCGGTGAAGTTACAAGAAGAATTGTAAAGAAAAACACAATTCACGGGTATGACAAAAATTAGCGATCGTGACTTGATACACTTCAGAAGCTAAAAATTGTCAAACAAAAATTCACGGTCGTGACTTGTATATCGCGATCACGGCTTGGATGGTTTTTTGGTCAAATCTGCTTAACTACCAACCACCAGATAAGAATGATCAACCGCCATCAACTACCAACGAAAAGACACTTATCAGAAGTCAAACAATCATGAAAAGGTGCTTATCCATTGTAGATAAGATTGAAGCTTCTCAACCAATCACAATGAAGTGATGTAATCTTTCGCCAATGGACACAACTCTTCGTTTGGATAGATGTAACCCTTCGAACTCTATAAATAGGGCTCCAAACCTTACAATTTCCTGCAGCATTAGAGTACAATTATAGGGTTACGTATAGTGTGTGTAGATAGAGAGTAAAATATCTAGTTTTGCTACATTCATAAGTGTTAGTGAGAAAATGTTTAAGTGATTCAAATCCTTGTTTCTATCACTAGATTTCTCTATATTCTCGAGCGATTGTTGTATAAGTGTACTTGCAAATAACTTATCAATAAAATTTATCATTCTTCAATATTCGTTTGTTCGATATTCGTAAAGAATAGCATCCTAGCGGAGGTTCTATACGGGCCAAGACCGAATTCAAAGTAGACACAGGAATAACGCTGTTTAGTGAGGCTGGTGCGGCTGGTGATTTCTTTGTTCCCGATTGTTGATGACATGGGCCTTCCTTTCTGGCACCATGTCTTCATAGGGTTGTCCATTTTCTTCTTCGGAATCCCTTGGTGCTTGATGCCCCTTATGGGCGGGTCGTCCATTTCTTTCTGCGGTGTCCCTTTGGTGGTCGGCAACCATTCCTTTCTTCGATTGGAAAATGAGATTTTTTCTTTCTTCAGCCATTGAGATAATCGTTTCCTTCTTCGGTTATATTTTGTATTTCCTTAATAGGATGTTGACTTGCTTCCTGTGACAAATCAGAGAAAAAGGTGTAATGTTAATACATTTTGCGATGCATGTTTTAATTATTTGATTGAGTTTATGCGAAGCAAAAATTTTTTCCCCTTCATTCAAAAATTAAAAAGTGGGGAATAAATAAGTTTAATGGAAATTTGGGGATGTCCCGGAAATTGCTCCGTTGTTTTAGGAGGTTTTTGTGATGTTGTAATGTTGACTTTAGGCTTGAGTGGGCCATCGTCTTGTTTGTAGGTTCCTCATGTGGAGGTGGAGTTTCTTGTTTATCGGGACAGTGTTACCCCGATTTGGCATTGTCTTTACCTGTAAATAACGTGATGTGAATTTAATGTATGCATGTTTTTATGCATGAACAATATTTATCAAATGATGTATGTTCATCCATTGTAGGCATCATGGGCTTCGTTCATTGAAGAGACTTCTCTTGCACTGGTGCATGATTGTCCCTAAGATTTATCTTGTTGGGGATTCCATGGATGACTCCCTTGGAGTGACAATCATGGGCTTGTTGTATTAGATTCGAGTTCATAGCTCTAGTTTGAGGAGAGTTAGGATGAGTCGTTGATCCTGAAGTGTGTTGTCAAAGATCGTTTGGAAGCTGTTTGACTGAAGTGTTGGAGGTATGTGATGTCACATATCGTTCCAAGGAGGAGATGATGAATTTGATATTTCTTTGGTCATAAGTTTTGCATAGATCGCCCTTGCGGGTTTTCAATCTATCGAACCTTATCTTAATTTTTTCCTGGACATCCCTTTCAGGTTTTCAATCCAGCAGACTCATTTTTATTTATTTTATTCCTTATTTTTTCTTTTTTTGGATGTTTACTTGCGATATTCTACCATTGGTATGCAAGAAATCAAAATAAGCATATGCATAAAGATTTAGCAAAAATGACAATTCATTGATGAACTTAACATGGGTATAAATGTTTCAAATGATTTGACTCCTGCCATCAGTTAGCCCTTTCAGGTTTTCTAACCAATGTGGTTCTCTCGATGTCCTATTTTTGCCTGAGCTGCCCTTTTCAAGTTTTCAACTCAATGGACTATTCTTTTTTGTTATGAAAAGAAGCCCTAATTTTTGCTCAATTAACCGAGTGTTAATTGACTGGCTAAATACAAATTTATTTTTTTGTTCGTACTAATTTTCATCAATTTATTTCTTTCACCTATGCGTGATAGCAATTGTGTAAGACTTGGTTAATTTGGTAGATCGGTCATCATATATGTCCATGATTTTGTTTGTTGTCTCGTTCAGCGTTTCTGACCGATTAGTTGGTGCTCATGCTGTTTTGTTGGCTTGAGGCGTATGTGATGATGTGTCTTGATCATCGACGTTTCCTTCGATGGTGCGATGATTGCCCCACAAACAGTAGCAAGTCGTGTGAAGGAGTTGTTGACGTGTTCAACAATCTTGACATGTTCAACAATCACCAGAAAGGAAGGCCCATGTCATCAGCGTTATATCACTAAATAGCAGATGCAGGAATTACGGGAATTGATGATTCCCATTAAAGAGTGGATACGGTTTGATCAACTTTAGCTTTCACTTGCATACCTTACAACTTTGCTCTGCTTTCTGCTTATACTTTCTATTTCGAAGTTTATGATATGTCTATGTGTCATAATGCATATTTCGTGTTAATCAAGTTATATGTGTTGGAGTTAATTTTAAGAGTAATTTTGGGGTTAACAATATCAT
Source organism: Euphorbia schlechtendalii (assembly GCA_949673415.1). Lineage (NCBI taxonomy): Eukaryota > Viridiplantae > Streptophyta > Magnoliopsida > Malpighiales > Euphorbiaceae > Euphorbia > Euphorbia schlechtendalii. Next base: position 11,447 of record CATIWQ010196113.1, on the reverse strand, counting down.
GTATAATCATTGGATCTGTGATATAACGCTGTTTAGTGAGCCAACATTTTTGGAATTGTAACTTGCTAAATGTGGCTATGTGAGAGCAACTGGTACTAAGCATAGTATTGATGTTGTCCAGGTTTATATGATAGTCTTAATTCATTTGCGCTAGATCTAGAAAAGTCATTTCATGTGTTGCTCTGCGGTGAATAATTGAACATCTGAGTATTTAGAACCAAGTCTATTAGATTAGTTTAGTGAATCATAAAAACTTTGTTGTACTTGCATTCTTTCTCTGCTATCCTTATTTCGTAGGGAAAATCTATATATTTAGATTCTCTAATCTTTCATACTTATATTTACTCATTTTTCATTCTAACCCTTCTTTCCTAAAACTTTACCTTAATATATTTTATTTTCCTTATTTTATCTTCCTTACTGATCTTTAGAACTAGTCCTTCCCTGTGGGATCGATATCTTTTAAAACTACATCGCAACTATATACTTGCAGTTATCATCATTTTTCTATTTGATAAGAGGTACTGACAACACCTATATTTTTCATAAACAAGTTTTTGGCACCATTGATATATAGCCGAATCTTGTGAGCAAACTATTAAACTTATGAATAGAAAAGTGGTAAACAGCCATCATCGTGCCGTCAGAGCCACTCGGTAGCCCAAACAGATTGTGCCTTATCTAACTTTCATCCTCAGTTGTTATCTTGTACTTTTGTACCACGCTTTCGAAGAAGGTGACCCTATTTGTAGCTGGGGGGTTATGGATATCGGAATGTGATGTGTTGTGGGATGACATGGTGGCCTTTATAGATGTCATGGTTGGTAGTATAGAGGTAAGTTGGGTTTCTCCACTGCTTGTGTTGGGGATCTCATTGGCCATGGTTGGCGTTTTGAGCGTTCGTTCCCTCTAACAAAAGTTTTGAATTTTTATGGAACAAAAACTTTCTTTTATTCCACGCTCATTACACCATTGAAAGATTGGTGTGAGATTGTACCTCTCACGCTCCTATCTTTAGAATATTGATTTTATGTAGTCCGCCTTGTATGACCACATGTGACCATGTGCATGACTAAACCATGCCGGGTTATCAATACTTAAACCTTAATCCAATATTTATCATTAAATGTCATTAGTTAAGTGAATTAATTAAAGATAATAGGTCCAAAGTGCATTTAATGATATACCTTATAGTTAAAGGAACTATAACAAACAATAAAAATACATAAAATTACTATTGTACGATGAACCAAACTGAATTAAATGCAAGTGTTTTCACCTAGTGAATCATGGGGTACTTATATCTTTTTCGATACTGGGGTTGATGCGTACACTTTTTTGGAAAGTTTGCATTCAAGTCAGTAGTAATTAACAAACAATTGCTCATATAATTAACTTAAATCCTTAAATATGTGTAGTCTCACTGTTATTGATAAGAGAATATTAATAGTGGTTTCTACTACAAATCTATTTGTGGCAGGTGTAGATTCTTAACGGTAGTTATTAGGTTATCTGAGGTTGAAGTTTGAGTTTGTGCTTAGGAATAACGAGTCCTTTTATACTTTGAGCAATGTTGTATATGAGTTCAAAGAAAATGACACAAACCAACTCAGGTAAGGCAAGAATCTATTTCTTTCATGGGGGAGAAGAGTTCAATTACTTATATCTTTTTGCTTAGTGCTATAAGTGATTTAATTGCTGCAATTCATGTATGAGAGACATGTCCAAGTTTGATCACTAAATTGAAAGAAGTTCTAACTAGTGATCAGTTCTTCATTTTGAGTGGTAACTCATTCTTATAGAATTAGTTCATTTAATGTAGTTACAAGTTTCTTGGAAATGGTAGAAATTGTTCTTCTGATATCTAAGATTATTCCTAAATGCATTTGGCATGAGGAAAGTCTTAAGGAGATAGTTCTTAAGACAACATATGCTAACTTACATTAGAACATCTAAAGGAGAAGAAAACAATGCAAAAGGGTTTGAACCATTCAAACATAAATTTAATAGGTTCAAAGGCAATAAACAGTAAAGCATGAAGGTGATATGCTAAATTGTCACTAGAGAGGCATTGTGCAATAGAGAACTAAGCTCAACCTAGTACGTAATATATTCTAAAATTAATTATATTGTATCATGTTTGATGTTGCTGATGAAATCTTATCCTTTGTAGATTATAGATTCAAGTACAACATGTGACATGAGTATGGACTATAGTTACTTTGTGTACTTTTGATAACCTATATGAGAAATATTGAAATTTATATCGACATCAAAATGAGTTGAAGTTTTATATATAGACTATATTTGCAATGAGCGCAAATCCAATAGCTACATGATGTTTGGTATTCTCATATTATTTGTCAAAATTTTAAATTTGTGATATTGTTTAATGAACAATAGGTTCATCTTTGAATTTTTCCAATGATTAAGTTTCTTCATTCCTGAACTGTAGATTTATGAGTCTAGTTCTTAAACAAATGGTTTTATTGTAATGAATGTGTATTACGAATTATCAAGCGGATAATGTTTGTTTTCCACATACTAATTTTTCTTTTAAAAGAAAATCTTAGTATATCGCATAGGAAACTATGTCGCATAAGCTAAGAAGAATATGCCATCCATGCTTAATGTGATGGGTAATTAATAATGATTAAATTATCACCATGTGATGAGTTCTATTTAAAATAAAAAAAGAACTAGAACTAAAATCAATTGCAATTTATTCATTCTGATATATGTGATTTAATAGACATGAGGGTAAGGCATAAGCCTAATTTTCATCACATTAAATGAACTCCAACTTGTTATAACATCATATACTTGATTACTGTTGAACCCAAGTTAATATTACTTCATTCTACTTAAAATGTTTTGGAAATAACAAACTGTCTTAGATAGTAAAATTAATTGAGTATTAAGTAGACTCTTAATTAAACAAGTCTACTTTAGTTTTTTTGAAAGAAAACAACTCAGTTTATTGTGTGTTTAATTAAGTTATGGCTTAGATTAAGAAAAGCTTAACTCAGCCTAGTATTACATAGTTTACAAGATATAGACTTAGCGAAGCTGAGTAGCTTTTATTTACTAAAAGCTGAGTTCTTTGACACTTAGAGAATAAAATGACACATATACTTTTAACGTTGTTTGTGAGGAATGAAATATTCCTCTGATGCTTTTCAGGAGAAAAAGTGTTGAAATTAAAGAAGATATTTCAAGTGATCCTCAAAACAAAAAGATATCGGTACAGAATGTTGGAGAATACTTGCTAAAGTCCAAGACAAAAGGAATCCTCTAACATGTGCCATTTCTCAATGTCTCCATGCAACTCTGCAATTTTAGCAATCAGACAATTCACAAGCCTCCACTTTTCATCTCGGGCACCTCTCTATCAGAACATAATTGCTTGAAAATAACAAGTTTTTGGCGCATTCAGATTAATGGATCAATCTCGGACTTCAACGTCGAATTCTTTGTCTCTAAACATTCTAGAATTTGTTTCAAACAGATAAATTTGAAAGCTATAAAGAGAAGAGAAATTGAAGACAAAGTCAAGATGAGAAGTTTGCAATGGCTACTTCCAAGAACTTCAAGTACAAAAAGAAGAGTGAAGCCGACGTTCAAACTTGGTGAATCACCTCGAATTTCTTAAGAGCTGAAATAATGTCCAAATATTCCCGACATTCAAAAATTCCAAATCAAGCATTCTACGAAAATGCAAATCATCTAATTTGTTTGTAATATAGAGAATCAAACCTTAAAATTTAACATTGTAAAAGGATTCAACGTTTCTTATAAGTTGAAATCCTTAGTTCATTATTTCTATTCAACATTTGAGTGATAGTTTAGGAAGGGTACCTAAACTGTGGTTTGAGAGGTAGTTAGAAAAGAAGTTACTTTCTATAATCGCTCCTACACACTATAAAGGCTTCTCCACCAAAGGAAGGAAAGAAAAACTAGTGGATTAAAGCTCGGAAAGGAATCCGGGGACTGGAGGTAGGCTCGGGGCCGAACCAGGATAAATCTCAGGTGTTAAAGTTTCTTACCTTTGTCAGTTGTCTTTATAGTGTCTTGCACATTCATCATTCTCTCTATTCTCATTGTTAAGCTTGAAAAATCAATCCAAGCTAAGTAAAGTACTCAACAATGATTGAAGATAAACTAAGTCAGAAAAGCTAAGTAGTTTATAGTTTTTAGACCAGAAGTTAGCATAGAGTTACTCAGCACGCATCTAAAAACTTAACTTGGAAATTTTTTTTCATAAACTTAAAAAGTAACCAAGTAATTGCTTTCACCCCCCTCTTTTATGTTATTTAAGCTGTATCAGACTAACAAGTGGTATCAAAGTAAGTGCTCAACTGTAAAGGTTCATCATCTTTGAGTTAAAGATCCATATTGTTATAATAACTTCTCTTTTAGATCTGGCCAGACTGCACTCCGTAAAGAAGGATTGCTTGTAACTAGGCCTCCTCTCTTTGACGGCCAACATTATAAATTATTGAAAAATCGCATGAAAAATTTTATATAATCACAAAGTATGTAAGCATGGCTAGCTATTGAGTTAGGACCTAGAATTCCCATGATCATGCGAAATGGGGAAAGAGTCCCATTTGATCTATAAGACTGTGATGATGATAATCTAAGACTTCTCAAAGAGAATGTAGCAGAAATCAACAACTTTCATTGTGCAGACCTTACAGAGTTTAACAAGGTCTCAGGATGTGAGACAACACAAGAAATTTGAAGAAAGTTGGAGATCTCTATGAGGGGATCGATAAGGTTAAGGAGTCCATGATCAACCTCATGCTTAGAGAGTATGAGTTTTTCTAGACGTGCGCCAACGAGGGTATTCAATCCATGAATAACAGGTTCATTAATATCATTAATGAAGTGAAGAGATTGGGCAAGGAATTCACCGAAGAAGAAATGGTGAATAAGATTCTTCGTGTTCTCACTATTGAGTGGGATGCTAAGAAGAGAGCGATTGAAGAGGCTCATGATCTTAAGACCTCCATCTATGATGAGCTGATAGTGTTGGTCCTTAGATAGCTTGTAAACAATAGTAGAGGGGGATGAATGCGATTCTTCTTGGTTACTTTTAATATTTATAAAAAGTTATTTAACCAAGTTAAGTTTTTAGATGCATGCTGAGTTGTGCATGCTAAGTTGGTCTAAAAAATGTTATAAACTACTCAGCTTCGCTGTCACAGTTAATCAACAATCTCGTGCTGAGTACTCTACTAAGCTCGGATGGGTTTTTCAAGCAAATACTTAAAGATAGAAAGAATGATGAATGAGCTGGGCGCAATAAAAGCTAAAGTGAAAGTTCAGAACTTCAACACCTGATTTTATCTAGGTTTGGCTCAGAGCCTTCCTCCAGTCCCCGAATTCCTTGTTTGAGCTTTAATCCACTATTGTTCGTTCCTTACTTAGGCGGAGCAGCCTTTACAGAGTGTAGACACAGTTTTGCAGAAAGTACCTTTCTTTCTAACTACCACTCAACTCAGTTTAGATACCCTTCCCAAACTGACACTCAGATTTGAAACTAAAAGTGCGGACTAAATTCAACTTATAAAATGTTGAATCCTTATAATGTTAAATCTAAGTAATTGATTCTCAATATTACAAGCATATTACAAATGGATGTTTGCTGATTGCTTGAATTTGGAATTTCTTGACGCTGTAAGTAATTGTGCAGAGTTTCAACTCTTAAAGAAATTCGAGGTGATTCACTAAGTATGAACGTCTGCTTCTGTATTTTATTTATACCTAAAGCTTTGCAAAGTAGCCATTGCAGACTTTTTGTCCTTGCATTTCTTCAATTTTTATTCTCTTCATATCTTTTGAATCTTCTAGTTGGAGACAGATTCCAGGACGTTTAGAGATAGAAATTTCAACGTTGAGGTGTGATAAAATCTCATTGATAAATTCTCGTTTGTCTTCAAGCCAAACGGATTGAGAGAGAGAGAGAGAGAGAGAGGCGTGTGAAGTTTCTTGTGATTAGTTGAGATTGCTAACGTTTGCAGAGACATGCGGCGACACTGAGAAAGCGGTGCATATCAGAGGGTTCTTTTTATCTTGGACTTTAGTGAGGATTCTCTAATATTCTGTACTGACACCTTTTTGAATTGTGATGACCAATGGAAATCTTTATTAATTTCAACACTTTTTAACCTGAAAAGTATCAAAAGAATATTATTTTTCTTATAGAAGACATTAGTAGCACAAGTGTCATTTAATTCTCTAAGTGTCAATGAATTCAACTTTTAACAAATAGCTAACTCAGCAGAGCTGAGTTGATATACTTTTAAACTACGTACTACTCAGCTCAGACTCAGCTTTTCCTACTCTAAGCCGTAACTTAATTAATTACTCAGCAAACTAAGTCATTTTTCATAAAATAAACTCAAGTCAGCTTCATTAATTAAGAGTATACTTAATACTCAATTAATTTCACTATCCTAGTCAATTTGTTATTTCCAAAACGTGTAAGTATTATGAGGTACTATTATCTTGGGTTCTACACTTGATATTCGCTTTCTTCAAGAAAAAGTTGAATATCATGAATGTCATAACAGTAAGCTCACTAAGCAATTAGATGAGTTGATTGCTAAGATCATAACTTTAAAGGAGAAATAGGTTCCTCCTCAAGCTAATAGTCCATCTTCGAGTAACCAAACTTGTAGTTATAAGAGGAAGAATTCCTCTACAAAGAAGAAAGTGAGCCAACCGAAAGCAAAATCGGTGTGTGGCTTTTACGATAAAGTTGGACAGGCCTCAGTTCTTTGTAGGCATAAAAATGGTTATGATGACTAGTACGACAAGTCTAATCTAAGCACTACTAACAAAGGAGGACTCAATTTGAAAGCATTGGTACCTAAGTAAACCTAATTGTTTTGAAGGTGAGCCTAATATTCACTGATGACACTAAAATGTTGTATTTGGATAGTGGATACTCTAGGCATATGATGGAAGATGAAAGCCAGTTCATCTCATTCGAGAGTAAAAGAAATGGAAGTGTCAGTTTCAGAAATTACCAAAAAGGGAAGATTATTGGATGTGGAACTATCGGTGTCTCTCCTTCAATTGAAGAGGTTTCTCTGGTCAAAGGACTTAAGTGCAACTTGCTAAGCGTGGACTATCTTTGTAACAAAGGCATGAAGGTTACATTCTACTCAGCAGGTTGCTTAGTTATTGATTGTAAGACTGACTCAACTATACTCTTTGCTTTTAGAATTAACAATGTGTATATGATTGATTTATCCTCAGGCTCCACTAATATTTGTCTTGTATCTAAGAAGGATAACTCGTAGCTTTGGCACAGAAAGTTGGGTCATATAAATATGAACATTCTATCCAAATAATCCAAAAAGAAACTAGTTGTGAGTTTACCCAATATCAATTTTGAGAAAGATAGGCTTTGCTCAGCTTGCCAGCTTGGTAAGCAAGTTAAAAAGTCATTTAGGTCTATAAACAATGTAGTAACTAAAAGACTGTTGGAGCTTTTCCACCTAGATCTATTTGGTCATGTTCAACCTATTAGCATGGATGGAAAAATATTCTCATTTGTAGTTGTGGATGACTTTACGAGATTCACTTAGGTAGTCTTGCTGAGTAGCAAAGATGAAACCTTTGAGTCTTTTTTCAAACTCAGTAATTGGATAATGAATGAACAAGGAACTAAAATCAGTAGAATCCAAAGTGATTATGGATGTGAATTCGAGAACTTTCATTTCAAAGCTTATGTTCAGTGCATGGTTGACCACAACTTCTCTACTCCTTATACTCCTCAATAAAATGGGGTTGTAGAAAGGAAGAACAAAACCATAGTTAAAATTGCTTAATCCATGTTGAGTGATAACAATCTATCAAAATAATTTTGGGGAGAAGCTGTTAACATAGCCTGTTATATCTTGAATCGAGTTTTAATTTGTCCAATTCTTGAGAAGACACCCCATGAGCTTTGGCGAGGGCACAAGCCTAAGAGTGGCCATATTAGATCATTTAGCTATAGGTGCTTCATTCTTAACACCAAGGAGTAGCTAGGAAAGTTTGATCCAAAGGCTGATGAAGGTATCTTTCTAGGTTACTCAGCTAACAGCAGGGCTTATAGAATATATGTCAAAAGGATCGGGTTATTAGAGGAGTCTATGCATGTAGATTTCGATGAAAATAACAATGCAGTTAGATGATTGTCTCATGAAGACAAAGTAGTATTCCAATCAAAAAATAAATTGTGCATACCACTCTTTGTGCTTCCCAACACAACACAAGAACCAGAAGTTGAGAAATTTAAATCTGAAGAAGATCTGTCAATCAACTTCAACGAAGAAGAAGAAGATCAAGCTCAGCCACAACAACTCAACGCAGAGGCTCCCGTTGTAGATCCAAGTCTTCCAAGAGAGATTAGGACTCATAGCAATCACCCTCTCGAGAGTATTGTTAATGATGTTCATAATCCTATAATGACACGAGGTCAGCTCAGTAGAATGATGAGCCATCTAGCTTTCATCTGATTGATTGAACACAAGAAGTTTGAAGATGCAAAAGGAGATGATTATTAGATGATCGTGATGCAAGAGGAGCTAGATCAGTTCAAACACAATGATGTTTGGGATCCAATTCCAAAGCTCAAAGGAAAATCTATTATCGGCACTAAATGGGTTTTCAAGAATAAGCTTGATGAAGATGGTGTTTTTGTCAGCAAAAATGCCAAGCTTGTTACTCATAGCTACAACAGCAAGAAGGCATAGATTATGATGAAACCTATGCTCCCATTGCTCAGTTTGAAATAATTAGGATTTTACGTGCTTTCGCATCTCATATGAACTTCAAATTGTTTCAAATGGATGTTTAGAGTGCATTCTTGAATGGCTTCGTTCAAGAGGAAGTTTATGTGCTCCAGCCTCCAAGCTTTAAAATCGAAAGAATCCTGAGCATGTCTTCAAACTGAAGAAAGCTCTCTACGGATATAAGCAGGCTCCTAGAACTTGGTATGAGAGACTAACCAATTTCATTATCAGTAAAGGCTATGAAAGAGGGAAATCAGATACGACTCTGTTTATCTAGCAAAAGAAAGAAAATGTGTTGCTTATCCAAATCTATGGGGATGATATCATTTTTGGAGCAACTAATGAGAAGCTATGCAAGGAGTTCAGTAAGTAGATGAAGAGAGAATTTGAAATGTCAATGATGGGATATCTCAACTTTTTCCTTGGACTTCATATCAAGCAGAATGAAGATGGAATCTTCATCAATCAAGCAAACTATTCTAAAGAAGTCCTGAAGAAGTTTAATATGGAGCATTCGAAGCCAATATTTACTCCCATGGCCACTAACACAATCTTAAGTAAGGATGAAATTGGTAAGCATGTATACAGCAAGTTCTATAGAGGTATTATTGGTATTCTCCTTTACTTAACTTCTAGTAGGCTTGTATATTCAATATTCTATGTGTTATTGTGCACAATATCAAGTTGTACCCAGAGAATCTGGCTTAGCTATTTCTCTAGTACTTGCAAGGTTCTCTTGATGTAGGTCTATGGTATCCCAACAGCTCAGATTTCACTCCTAGAGGATTCACATATGCTGACTACGGCAGAGACAAGCTCGATAGGAAAAGCACCATGAGAGGATGCCATTTCCTTGGAGAATGCCTTGTCTCATGGTATAGCAAGAAGAAAACTTAAGTTGCGCTGAGTACAGCTGAAGTTGAGTACATGGAGGTAAGAAGTTATGTAGCACAACTACTATGGATTAAGCACCAATTGAAGGATTATAGTATAAATTCAAAATGCCTTGAAGTTATGTGTGATAACAAAAGTCCAATTGACCTATCAAAGAATCCAGTTCAACATGGCAGGATGAAGCATGTCAATATAAGACATCACTTAATAGAAGATCATGTGCGAAGGGAGATGTCAAACTGGAATATGTTCCTTTAGAAGAACACTGAGCTGATATATTCACTAAACCTTTAGTTAAGGAGAAATTTAATGTTCTAAGGCAGCTTATTGGAATGGCGAACCCCATGTGAAGAGAATTCATGAATTTTGGCTAAGTGTTGAAGATCATGTTGGAATTGTTGATGTGCCCTAGTTCTAAAGGCATTGGTTCATGTAATGTCACATTATAAAGGAAATAATCTACTGCATTTATACCTTTTGCTATAATATGAGTAGAGTATCCATTGATTGATAATCATAAATGTCCCAAGCCTATTTTCATAATGGGAATGAATGAAACGAAAGACTTGTATGTTGGATGATCTATAGCAATGTAGTTACTTTGTCACTTGGTAAAGTAGACATGAACATGGGCACATGTTGAAAACATGGGGTTGGACCGATGTACACAGCAAAGTCACATGGTTTTATGTTATAGATAATTTGCTGAGTAGGTCTCAGTTGTCCTCGGACTTGATTTCAACTTATTATGGATGTGGAATTGAGTATGCTGTAGTATATTACTAACGGGTCCTTAAATATTGGATTATAAGTACGAGTATGCTCGGTATATTTCATTACCACATTTGTAGTAGTGTTGAAGTGATAGGATTGCCATTCGATTTGATAAATTTAAATGAATCGCCGGCCACTTGATGAATAAAAGTGATAAGGAGGTCCAATAAGTCGTTAATTTGTTTTATCATTTTATTATAGATCAAGAAATATGATGAACTGCATAAGAGGTGACAACCATCATGCCTCTTGTTCATCATATTGATGTCAGCTGGCAAAGGACTTCGTGAGATAACTACTGGGTTCAGTATCTTTAATAGACGGCTATATTCTATCCCAATTGGGGGCTGTAATGGTTTGCCAGAATCCGCTAACAACCTATGGGTGAATCCCATTACCAACATATGGACACACCCAAAGGATCGTGCGCTTAGAACTACTGATCTGGGATTCCTTGTACATGCAATGTTACAAGACTTGATGAAGAATTGATTATTAATTAATTGACATGTCAAGTTAATGTAATTGAATAATCTATCTAACTCCAAGTAATTTAGTTAATGGTATAATATAATGTATTTTATGTTATTCATTAAAGTAAAATTAAGTTGATTAAATGTAATCATATATGGTATTTATTTAATTAATAATTAAATAAATTTATGTATTAAATAATTTAATTGAATAAATTTAATCAATAAAATTGTCATGCTAAAATAATTAATTAGCTATTTAAGTTAATTGAATTAATATATATAGTATGACATTAAATTTGATTAAATATAAAGTTTTAATTTTGTTCAAGGGGTTAATTTGTAAATTATAAAATATGGCATTTAAATTGTTTTTAAGGAATTAAATTAAGGGGTTTAATTATTAAACTACAAATTTAAAGGGACCAATTTATAATTAGAATTAATCTAAACCTAATTAGTTAATTAGGATATAAAAACAAAATTAAAAACCAAAACCTAACCTAATTCTAAT
>CATIWQ010196073.1:0-15118 GCA_949673415.1 Euphorbia schlechtendalii | reverse complement strand
CTATTAATAAACATTATTAACTTTATTTATTAAATTTATATAATATGATTTTATATGAACTAAATTTGGTTTATTGAAAAAATAATGACCGCTTCTTTCATGGGATTATGCTTATTATTATGTTATATGTTAATTTTATTTTAATTATGAAGTATTAATATCATATCATTAATCATTGATGTAATATAATTACGTGTTGGATATCAAATTATTAATATTTTTAATTTATATGTTTTAAGAAAGTTTGATATGATCACTAAATTAATATGATTGAATCTTAAATTTATGATTCTCTTCTTTCACCGGTTCGATGATCGGTCCAGATCTAAAAATTATGATATTTATAAACTAATTATAAGAATATGTAAATGCTTGAATTAGACAATATAGTACGAAGGTTTTGGAAATTAATACAATTAAGTACGTGTAACATTATCATATAATTCTAACAATCCTCTTTTAGTTTATATTTTTTGCCAATGAGATTCGACCTCAATAAACAGGTAAACAAAAGGAATGGACTTTTGGGCTTGAATAAATAGAAAATCCAGGAAACCAAGCTATTTTCCTTTAATCTATAATATGCTTTCATATTAACTTACACAATATTTTCATTTAACTTATTTTTCAAGTAAACAAGTGCTAAAAAAATTCGAACATCATTTTCCTATGCAATGTTTTTCAGTAAACAAATAAGCATTGCACAAAAAATGGTTATAGTAATTTGATCCATATATTTAGTAACTGGATTTTAAGATGGGAGGCTTTAAATTGCATGTATTTTTTTCTCAAGTTCTTGTTTTTAATATTTAAAATTCTTCCATTCTGCATGTCTTTTCCTTGTGTCAAAGCTTTATTCATTTACTTTGTCGCTTAAAATTGCAAGTTAATTTATTACTTTTCTACTTTCTTGCAAATATTACAATATTTCCAATTTCTACACACCTTTTTTTATACATTCATAATCTGCTTATTAATTTCTAGTATGCCTATTCTGATCTTAAACTCTGATTGAAATGATGATTGTAGATAAAGATACGAATTCATTCGAGTGCAAGATCGAAGCTAGATAGGCAAATTAGGCAATTTGCTAACTGTGAATCGCAATGTGATTATAAATGTCCGATGCTAGAACTATTACTGAACGGAAGCACAACAATGATATCAGCCAAGAAGACCGAAGTCACTGGCAATAAACGAAAGAGCCCAACATAAAAAAAAATTGTACAAAACACGGGGCAATCCACTCCTAATTCCCCGCAATCATATTTCAAATCCCGAAAATTATGAAGTGTTTTCGAGAAAAGGATAGTCAGTATAACCAATCACAGGATCAGAAGTGTAGAATGTTTCTCTATGATATTTGTTAAGAGGAGCATCAAGCTCAAATCTTTTTGGCAAATCTGGATTCGCCAAGAAAAGGCGGCCATATACAATAAGGTCAGCACGATTGTGTTCCAATGCTTTGATTCCATCTTTCTTGTCATATCCGCCAGCAGCCAGAAATGTGCCTTTGAAAGCTTTTCTCAAAGGCAAAAGACTCTCTTGGGTCTCTGATATTTCTATATTCGTTTTGATTCTCGGCTCAATCACATGGCAATACAAAATTCCATACTTGTTCAAAGATTCCACCATGTAAACTCCCAATGCCATAGGATTCGAGTCTCCTGTTTCCATATGCCGAGCAAAAGGAGATAATCTGATTCCTACTTTATCTGCTCCAATCTCATTCGCCACGGCTTCGACTACTTCCAAAGCGAAACGACATCTATTCTCGAGAGATCCGCCATATTGATCAGTTCGGTCATTCACTTGATCCTTCATAAATTGATCGATTAGGTAACCGTGAGCTCCATGGATCTCCACTCCATCAAATCCTGAAGTGAATAAAAATGAAATTTCGAATTAATATAAATGATGGTTGAGTGAACTGGCTAAACGAAAAATATGAAAGGAAGAAAGTGTACCAGCTTCCATGGCGTTTCTTGCAGCAATTCTGAAATCATTCACAATTTGTGGAATTTCGTCTGTTGTTAGCCGTCTGGGAGGTGTGAACTTCGTAACATCGATCTCGTTAGTTTGGCCTTGAAAAGGTTTCTCGGTGGATGAGATAGGCGCCTGCCCATGTGGCTGAAAAACTAAGGAGATAGGATTAAGGGTCAGAATAACATATTAGACATAAGAATTCTTCATAAGCTACAAATGAATGAATAAGCAAAAAAAAAAAAAACAAACAAACAAAATCACAGACAAGAAGAAGAAAGAAATAAGATAATGATTTGAATAGACATTAAGAATTGTTTTTATTTTCATTAATACACCATGTGATTATACAAGTAAGCAGTAACATAATGAACCTGTGTAATTTCCAAAAATGGAAACGTAAATTGTGACCAGAACATGAAACAGATAACAAAATAGAGCTACTTTGGCTGTTCATTAGAACGTTACAAAGCTTATATCATATAGGTGAAGAACATTTATAAGCTAATAGAGCTTTTTATTGTTAATTCTTTTCAGCGGGTGAGAAAGGTTTGAGAAGAGCCCAACCAACAACGAAAAATGCTGAAAATTTTGGCATAATGACCTTAATGGCCTCAATCCTAACAACTAACTACTCTATTAGTCATTTCAAAGGTGCCCTTTAAGCTGGACCAAGATTGATTCTTTTGCTCTTCAACTTTGACTCATCCAAAGGGCAAAAGTGTCAATTTTTGTTTAATGGACATGGTTTCATATGTGACAGGGAAAATTTAAACAACAGGGGCAGAAAGGAAAGTAGGTGATAAGGGAAGGTCTGAAATGTCATTTTTCCTTCACGATAAACTATTTGATGGTGGTTGAATCAAATATATTAATAAGAGCTTATGCATCAAAGACGGATGCTAAAAAATTCACCCAACTAAGGTTTCCTATTTCGGAAAGATTACCCCTACATGCTATCATGTAACCGTGTGCCAATTAGGAAAATCACAATTTGCTTTTCGCCATCTTTATGTGCAATAATGTATCAACAAAATAACATGTCCTAGGCTAACATTCAATTCTAATCGAATTTGAGCCCGATAAGAAAATCAAGATCCTAAAGTAAAAAAAATGAAGACAAACCGGCATTAGAAACTCGGCCAACATGCCAAATTTGACAAAAGAAGATGCCACCTTTGGCATGAACAGCATCAACAATGGGTTTCCATGCCTCTACTTGCTCCTTTGTCCATATACCTGGAGTATCTTTATACCTTTATTGTATGCAAATACATTACAATCACACTTCAATCAAGTTAGAAACCATATAAACAAAATATATAGTTAAATAAGTACCCTTGAGCAGTGTCAGACACTCCAGTAGCTTCAGTAATTAGAAGACCCCCTTTTGTGGCTCTTTGAGAGTAATACAATATGGCATGTGGCTGAGGAACATTCTCGTATGATCTTTGCCTGGTTAATGGCGCCAGAACAATTCTGAACCACCAAATATTTTAACGAACTGGTTTTAGTTAATTGGAAAATCGCCGCATGATAAAAAAAACAAAATTAAGCTAATTGCCAAGCAGTAAAGTAAGCATTCTGCTATAAAACCAAATCATAAGTCAACAGCATTCTAATAAAGAAACAGAAGTAAAATCAGTTTGCTTGACACATGGAATGCGGTCTTCTCGGTATGATATACTCAAAATATAACAAAATCAAATGGGAATTGCAAAACGTCCTTTGCCAAAAAAATGTCTTCCAGTCATAGACATTCACTATGATAGCACATTTCATTGCTAACTACGGTAAGCAGAACCAAAATGAGTAAAAAAAATATCCCATTAAGAAGTAAAATAAACACCTGTAAGAATGGAATCAAATCAAATCAATGTGAAAGAAGAGGGGGGTAGAAAATTACCTGTGAGAAAGATTGAAATTGCCCATTTTGTAAGGGGTGAGAAGAGGTATAGTCGAGTTGTTTGAGAGGTGTGATTGGGTTTGGGTTTCAGAGCTCATTTTCAGAAATTTAGGGAACAAACTGGAATTGAAATGAAAACAATGAATGATAGACCCATCCGTGAAATGGGTATTTATAGATTTCAACCACATGAAGCATCTTTCTACTGCTCCTTTCCATTTTGATTTTTGACGTACACAATGACGAAGCGGGTATTTGAATTGTTGACTAAGGGGACACATCTCGACTGCAATTGGCTACTTTTTGTCGGCTGATCCATGCAGATGGGTTAATTGCTTTCCTTGTATACAACTCCTTCAAGTTGATAACCAACGTTACCAATCTATTGGGTCAGTGTTTAATTACACAGATTCGAATCTCATTCTCTCCATTTTGTGTGGGGTTTTCACTTTCCATTTCAGTAAAACAAAAATTTGTTGATAAAAGGACTTGTGTTTATTTCACTATTTAGCCCAAAAAAAAAATGAAAAGAAAAAATAGACAAGATAAGCACTAACTATTTCATAGTTCGTTCTTTGAGGATCAAGCCTTAACAAATATATTATTATAGAAATTCGGTCTAGCTCAACTGCACAATTCCGAAAATGTGTTAGGTTGGGGATTGGATTGTGTTTATGGTTTTAAACTGGACTTGGTTCCGCTCCAGTGAATATAATTAATATATAAATATATATTTATATATAATTATTAATTTTTTTAATAACATTTATTATATATTATTGAAATGGGAGCTGGCTAGATTCCTAAACCTGATCCATCGTAAATATTAATGTGGGATGGGTTGGGCCTAAACACAACACTATTTTTTATCAGCTCAGTCAGGCTCTACCAAACCCACCCCCACCGTATGAAAAATTAATTCCTTATTTTACATTGTAAAAATGTTTTAAATTCGACTAAATATTTTTAATTAAATATAATTATAACTAAATAATCAAAATAAACTTTAAAAATCTTGAGAAATATTTCAATTCTAGATGCAAAAGTCAATATAACTATGTACTTTGAGAATATCGTTACATTTTTCGTCATGTTTATTGGTGGAGTCAAAATTGTCACAACTTTTATATACACTAACATGTGACAAAAGTGTGTTGAGAATTTGTTTTCCATGTTAAGAAACCAAGTCTTCTATAAAAAAAAAAAAGCTTTGTTTTGACTTCAAAAGCCTCATCCCTTGCAAATAAGTGAAACCAAAATAATTCAAAAACATCCAATAATTTTATGTCAAGGATTAATCCTTGACTCCTTCATTTATTTTTAAAAAGTATTAACGAAACTAAGACATAGATCCAATAAAAAAAATGATAAATTATGAATCCATCCACATTTGTAAAGCAAGCTCTCCATTCACATTTTAGCATGAAAATTGATAAATTATGAATCCTATAATTTTATAGGCATATAATCCATCCTTAATATTTTACTCATCAATATTCACTACTATATTAAATATTAACTCAAATCTAAAAAATATAAGTTCGGTCCATTTAACATTTGTTATTTGAGTCTAAACTCAACGAGATTGAACTCATTTTTAGTATAAATTAAATGATGAAATACGTAAATTGAATTAAACAAATTTGTACCTCTTTTTATTTTCAAGATGAAGAACGATGAAACTCGGATTCCTATAGTTTCCACATGTTCGACAAGAATTGCAGAGAAAAGGAATAAAAAACAATAAATCAAGGATGGAAAATGATTCAGAGATGTTAGAGTGATTGAGTAAAAGGTAAAAAAATAAAAAAAAAAATTCATTAATCATATAATCCTTGGGAATAAACAAATGGAAAGAAAGGTAAAATTATCATTTAGTATCTATAAAGGAAAACTATTTCATTCAAATCCTAGTATTTCAAATTAGGTTCTTCAACTTTTCATTTTTCAAATAAATCCAATCAACTAAATTTAATCAAGTCCATTAATCCTATTGGGGCAGTGAAGCGGACCGGTCAATGTCCAATATTTATAATTATGACGAGGATTTAGATTCTCTAAATATTATAATTGGTAAAGTTGTGAATTTTGTTAGTCTCAACCATCCTCTATGCAGTGGTTGAGATCTAATTGTATATTATTTATGTTTTTAATTATTTGTGAAGTCTCGATGGAATAAATCTCAACCATTAAAATTTAATAGATTGAGATAGAGATGTGTTTAGGGAATTGTCTACACAAATGTAGTAGAGACCGATGCATTTATATTAGACATACATTAGGATTAGCACTCAATTACAATTGTAGCCTTAGCCTACATAGAAAAATACATTATACAGATTAATACATATTATATCTATCATCCACTCACAAGTTGAATTGAGTTGGAAAGCATGACCAACTTTTCATGTAGAACTTTAAATATTGTGCCAGAAAGAGGCTTCGTAAAAATATCTGTGACTTGATCATCTTTAGAAATGTATTAGACGAACAGAAACTTTGAAGCTACTCACTCACAAACAAATTGAAAGTCCAATACCGGATATTTGGTTCAGTTGTAAAACATAGGATTAGTTGTGAGATACGTTGCACTTAGATAGTCGCACCACAAAACAATAATTGAAGTCAATGACATTGAGATGTTTTGCAAAAGCATACTAATCCATGATAACTAGGATGTCGCTATTGCTAAGGCTCGACTGACGGTCATTCGAGTCACCTATCAAATCCGAATCTAAGAAAACATGTAGCTTAAGGATTGATTGAGATGTGTACTTAAGACCATGTGTGGAAATGGACTGAAGATAATGGAGAATGTGCTTTAAGGCCTTCCAATGAGAATCCGTGGGAGAATGCATAAATTGTGCTACCTTGTGGACCTAAAAAGCGATATCAAGTTGAGTAATGTTCAAGTATTGAAGACCGCCTATCAAGCTACAATACAATGTAGCATCTAAAAAGTTTGGGTGTCGAAGTTTTGAAGTCTGACTGATGGGCTGGCTAGCTTCGAAACGCCTTTTGACTCATTCTTTTAGGCCTTAGAAAGTAGATCTTTGATGGATGTACGTTGTGTCAAACACAAGCAATTGCTATGACAATAAAACTCTATCCCGAGAAAATATTGAGCTTGTCCCAAAATTTTATTGCAAACCGGGACTGAAGGAAAAGAATAAAATCAACCTTTGTTACTTTGTCATTCCTTAGAACAACTATGTCATCCACATATATTAGATAAAGAACAATAACTAAACGTCGAATTATTGGTATAAGAGAAATATCAACTTTAGATGCTTGAATCCCAAACTTAAGCAAGATATTAGTGAGATGTTTATGCCACATTCTTGATGATTATTTGAAATCATAGATGGATTTCCAAAGTCGACATACAAATGATGGACTAGAATTATCAACAAATCCTGGGGATTGGGATATAAAAACTGATATATCAAGATCCCCATGGAGAAAGGAATTCGAGACATCCAAATGTGTTAAAAGCCAATTGAATGACGAAGCCAAAGAACGAAGTAAGAGAATGGTGGTGGGTTTAATGATGAAGCTAAATGTGTCATGATAGTCAAGACCGGGTCATTGGTGGAAACCCTTCGCCATAAGTTGAGTTTTATACCACTCAATAGATCTATCCAGGTTTAGTTTTATCTTGAAAATCCACTTGCAACCACGCGAAGTGCTCGGGTACCAATTCCCATTTCCCATTGGTAATGAGAGGATTATATTCATCAATCATCACTTGTCGCCACCAATCATATCGTGATGCCTTCATGTAACAAGTTGGGGTAGATGGAACAACCATATCATGGTAGGATTTTGGTTTGGATAACTTGCTAGAAGATTGCCAAGTTTGCATAATTTTTGGAGGAGGTGGTGGTTTCGGTAATTGAGGGTTTTCGGGGGGATTGCTTATGTGAGGAGAAAGTTAATGGGTGTGTCAATTTATGTATGGAGATTGAGACAAGCTTAGAGAGATCGGTGTTGACGTGTTTTTGAGGTGAGGTAGCGGCTGGTTGGGTTAATGTGGTAGGTGATGAAGGAATGGTTGGTATAGGCTGTTTAGTGGAGGGTTCTTGAGGGATTGATGGTTCAGGTCGTGTTGGTTGTGGTGGAGGTGGTATGTTTGGTATGGCTCAATGTGATGTGGGAATAATGCCAATTATGGGTAAAGAAGACGGGCTAGAAGTGGACAATGAGGGAGTCTCAGTACTGAGTTTATAGTAAGGAAACACTTGTTCATCAAAGTTAACATGACATAAAATAAAAATTTTGGAGGAAATGGGATCATAGAAACAATAGCCTTTATGGTTCTTGCTATATTCCAAGAAAACAAACAAGAACGATAATTCAATTTATGTGAGCTGTAAGGACGTAACCATGGATAGTAAAGACAACCAAACACATGCAATGAAAATAATCTAGAATGGATCAAAATGATTTGTCATAGAGAGAACAATGACTAAGTGATAGGACAATCATAACATTAATGAGAAAAGTAGCAGTATCAAATGAGTAGGACCAACATTTCAACGGTAGATAAGCACAATGTAATAATGCTAGACCTGTCTCAATAACATGACGATGCTTACATTTTGCTACCCTAATAAGCTACCCCATTTTATTCGAGCGTATAGGGATAATACATACAATGATGAATTTCTTTATCTGATAAATACTAACGCATTGCAACGAATTCACCCCACCACTAGATTGAAATTTTTAATGCGGGCGACCAAAATTTTTATCAACAATGTTATGAAGCTTGAAAAACATATTAAGTACTTCAAATTTGTAAAAGTAAACCCAACTATATTTACTAAATGCATCATAAAACAACAGATAATAGGAAAATTCATCATGCTATTCAATAAAAGTAGATCCCCATTAATCGGAACAAATTAAATCAAAAGGTCCATGAGATTCAGATAAATTAAATGAAAATTTGTGACTTTTGCTAACAACACAACTAAAACTAATCAAGTTCGTAAAATTATTATTGGAACCAAACTGAATATTATTACCACGCAAAAAATAACTAACTAAAGATGTAGATGGATGACCAAGTCTCTCATGCTAGGTGGATAAGGAGGTGAGATGACACTACAGGGTGCACTAACACGCGATGGAAAAATGTGCAGCCTATTGTTATTCAGGCATCAAAGTATATCACCTGCTTGGAATTTAGGTCCTTAACCACACAAAAGTATCAAAAAATTCAACATAAACATTGTTACCCCAAGTTATTGCACTAATAAAAATCAAATTAGACTTCACTAACATGTAAAACAATAGACAAATGTAACGGTTGAGAATAAGTTGAAATAAACGAAGAATTGACATGCTTGATTGGAAGAGAGGAACAGTTACATAAATGCACTTACTCGGGGCCTAAATACTATAAGTGAAGATTGAGGTCCCCTAATTCTGAACTGAGATGGTGCATTGACCCGCTGACCATAATCCAATTCAATTCGATTTGATTGACCGATGTATGGTGAGACACAAGCACTGACGGGCGATAGGGACTGGATTTAGGTGTAGGGCATTGCCGGGCCATGTTTTGTAGCCTTGACATGTGCGATAATAATAGGTAGAGATATCCAAGGGGGCTAGAGAGGACTCCTGACCAGATTTATATTCGATAGAGTGATGAATTTGATGGATTTATAGTTGTTTTATAGAGTAAGAGGAATCATATGGCTAGCGGGTCTGACTTCTTCCGTACCCCCAACCACGACTACTATTCTAATTTGATTTCGTGGTTTAGTGGACTGATGGTGCATTTACATTCTCAATGAATGTTTTTTGCCTTTACAAGTGTCACTCCTCGGTTAAGAGAATTCCAAGTAAGTCATCAAATGAAATATTCGAGTAGAAAAAGTGAGACATATATCGCGAAGAGGACCATGAAGTCCATTAAAAATCACGTCAACAAGGTCCTCATCAGAAACTAAAGTTTACATGGAGGCGAGACAATTTTATATTAACTTAGCACGTTGCATGTACTCGATAACTGATTTTGTGTATGATTTCACAAGGGAGTGGAATTGCTATTTGAGCTCCCGAGCCTGAGCCTTGGAACTTGAGGCATACACCTGCTCGAGTTTGAGTTAGGAAACTCTAGCGGTTTGTACACCAATGACTTGTGGAAAAAGGGATGGCGATATGGAATCAAAGATCCAAGATAAGGCTTATTGATACTGTTTGAAACATTATTGATTGGCGGGATTGGGCTGATTTTCGGCTATGATTTCTGGTTATGCTGTGAAAGTTTTGTCAACATGCGCAAGCAGCTCATAGCCCACGATTATCAATCTTAGTAGTGTTCTCCGTAGAACAAAATTGGTGGAGTCAAGTATAATTGGTAATTGGTGTGAAAAAGTAGGTGCGGCGGTAGTAGTAGTTGGTAGATAGAGATTTAGATGTGTAATCGTTGGTGGCCATGAGAAAAATGACAAGGGAGAGGAGGCCAGAAAAAAAGAATCGTCTACTCGTGATACCAAGATAGAGCTGTCAGTGCAGGAAACTACTTTTTTATGACAAGCAATGTTGTCACAGAAACGCAAAATGTTTTCACATTTAGCAATATGTGACAAGTTATAGTTGTTGTAGGATCGTCGCTAATATGAGAGTTACCGATAATATTATTGTCACTAATAATAGATCCAATTTTGCATCGAAATCTTGTCACAAATATTTAATTTTTTTGTTATAATAATTTTTGTGACAACTTTTGTTGTTATTGATAAGAAAACATAGTCATCACAAATTGAGCTAGTTATCACATATAATCCATTAAAATGAACTACAATTATGTGACAACTTGAAAAATTCGTCACAAATAATTATTTATTTTGTGACAATAGTTTCTCTCAACAACTTTTAGTGTAATAGAAAAGTAAATATAGTAGTCACAATTGCACTACTTGTCACAAATAATACATCAAAATGAAGTAAACTATGTGACAACTTTTTAATGTCGTCACGAAAATAATTGTTTGTGATAATCAATCTTGTCACAAAAACATTTATACTTTATGACACTAGTATATATGTAACAAGAATGTTGTTACAAAGATATCATCACTAATAACAAAATTACAAATAATATATTCTAATTTGTTGTCACAACAATTGTAATTTTTGTGACAATAATATTTTGTTACATGAACTCCAATTGTTATGAATAAAGCTAGTTGTCACGTATTACACAACATATTTAAATGAAACCTCATGACAACTTTTATTAGTCAAAATATCATTTGTTGCATCTTTTTGTTGTTGCATAATGTGTATTGCAACCTTTTCTTGTCACCACCTATCCATAGTCACAACTAACTTTAAATTTTTGTAACAAAAAATATTACTAGGTAATTTAGATTGAATGAGCTCAAATTTACAGAACTAGTTTTCAAAATTCTTAAGTATAACAAAGACAAAAAGAGATTGCCAAGGAAAAGAAATTACAAATAAACAAAATAAGAAAGCCTTGGAATTAAAATGCATGCATACTTGAGTCGAGATGAAAAATGGACACTAATGCAATAGGAAAAAAAACATGCAAGATTTTCACCTTCAAACCAAGGAAAACAAATATATCATACCTTACAATAAAAAATGGACACTTAATATGAATATTATACTCATATTTTTCATATTTTGATAACAATTTTTTATATTTTGCTACACATAAATGCTCATTTTAGATAATATTCTTATTTTCATGGAATAGGATCTTAAGACATGAATTCTCTCTCAAAATGTGGTTTTAAATAAATATAATATATGTAAATAAACTAGATTTTTTAAGTGGCAACTATAAACGTTCAAATTACAACGGAAAAAGGCAAATCAAAATCTTTCAAGTGGTAAATTGGATTAGGTAAAAGGTCAATAATGAATTAATGATGCATCACAGGTAGCCAATTGACAAGAACAAAGGATCAACTTATTGAATATACAAATAAATTAGCAAATGAATTACCTTGTTGGTTCTTCCACGTAGTCCAATTTCATCTCGGAAACTTTGAAGTAAGTTAACCCAGCAAAATAAGAGAGAAAATGATACATATCATGTTGGACATTCATATCTTCAAGATTCAATCATAACCCTGCACCAGAATTTGATCTCTTTAGTAATATGCAATGAACAACTTACAAAATACAAATCTTATTCAGATAATAGTTTACAGAAGTATCATGTCTGGTATAGTAAAAATTATACCAATAAATATTTAAAAGGAGAATAGCATAGTAGAGTCTCATAAAGCGATTAATGCAGCTCACCAAGTATTTGAGACAAAGAGGCAGAACTGACAATATAACATGTATACAAGAGAATATAAAAAATGATATAGATCAAAACTTCCATGCAACTAAATTTAGTAGTTGAGTAAAAAATAAAGTACTAGGTTATCCACTGCAGAGCCAGCTTCGACAAGTCAAACTGAAACGGGTACTAGATTTTTCAAATGTGAGTGAACTATCAATCAAATTCAACAAAAAAAATTAAAAATAGCAGGAGGTATCTGTCAAGCAGAAAGCTTATAGCTTTACGAGTGGTTTGTAAACTCACAGGCTAAACACTCGAGACAAGCTAGGCAAAATTAACAAGAATTTCTCTCTTTTAAGTCACACTCTTTTTGTTTACATTACTTGTTATTTTCATTATGATAAAACTTCAATTACAAATGCTATTTATACTAAACTAAGTGACTCCTCATGAAACATTACATCTCTTCAAAACAACATGACTCTTCAATAGAATACATGTATCAACTAAATTCATGAACCAACCAAATCCATGAACCATAATAATGACCAATTCATGCACTTGTAAATCCATGAACAAACTCTTAATTTTCATATGACATTTAAGTTTATTCAACAAAACTCCCCCTTAAACTTAAATGTTTCTTCCATCATTCATCCCTTCGGCAGTTCCACTAACTTCCATGTGTTATTTCTATCAATTTCTCTAATCTCCTCATCCATGGCATGTTTCCACTTCTCATCTCGCACTGCCTCTTCAAAGCTTATATTCTCTGTATCTGCCAAAAGACATACACATTGTACCTCACGAGTCGAATCATACAAATCATGTGAAGTTCGTATTTTGGGTTGTTGACATTCATCTTCATCATCAGTAGAATTAGAGTTTGATGGTATAGTAGTTGGTGTAGTAGTTAAAGATTATCCAACTTCAATGTTCATCTCCGTTGACTTATTCCAATCCCACTCGCTTGCTTCATCGACTCATACATCATGGCTCACCACGACCTTCTTACTCGTTGGATCAAGTAGCTTGTACCCTTTTGTTTTCTCATCATACCCAATAAAAATATATCTTTTACTTTTGTCTTCGAGCTTCGTTCTTTGCTGATCTGGTACATGTGCATAAGCAACACTACCGAATATTTTGAAGTGATAAACTGTTGGCTTTTGTCTACTCCATGAATCCTGTAGTGTTTGATCAATATTGAATGGTTCGGTTTTTTCTCTCAGCCAAACCGTTTTGTTGAGGAGTATATGGTGCGGTAAGAAATCTCCTTATGCCTTTCTCTTCACAATATTTCATAAAAGCTGTCAAGGTATACTCACCACCTCTATCGGACTGCATAGCTTTGATGTGTCTACTTGTTGCCTTTTCTACCATCACTTTAAATTTTCTGAACACTTCGAACGCTAAGGATTTTTCTTTCAAAAAATACACCCAAGTCTTTCGTGAAAAATCATCAATGAAAGAAATAAAGTACCTTTTGCCACTGAAAGATCCAGGGGTAATTGGTTCACATATGTTAGTATGAATTAGTTCGAGAGGTTACTTCGCCTGATATTTAGCCTTCTTTTGAAACGAGGTTCTCGTATGCTTACCAAGAACACATTCTTCACAAAACTTTCCCTTATAGTCCATGTCAGGTAGCCCGTGCACCATATTTTTCTTTGCTAATTCATTTAGACCACCATGATGTAGGTGACCAAAATGAAAATGCCATAATGACGCCTTATCTTCTATATTGACTTGCAAACATTCTTATTGTATGCTTCTTAAATTCAACTTGTACATGCGATTCCTCCCCATCTCAACTTGAGCAACTAAACGTCCTTACTTATCCTTCAAGTGCAACACCCATTCCTTCATAAGTACCGAATAACTTTTCTCCATGAGTTGTCCCATACTCAAAATATTTTTCTTCAGATCCGATATGTAATACACATCTTGGATTGACCCCATCAAGCCATCCTTTTGTAAGTACGAAATTGTACCTAGGCCTTTGATCTTGACCTTTGACATATCTCCAAAATAGACATGTCTATCTTCAACTTTTCGCATCTCCTTGATCAAATGCTTATTTCCGCACATGTGGTTGCTTGCACCTGAGTCAAGGTACCACATTGAGTCGTTGTCGGTGTTGACTTCAATGTGAGTCATCATGAGAAAACCATCTTTCACTTCATCTTCTGTGGCCAAATTGGTTATCTCTTTAACCGTTTTCTCGACTTTACATTCTTTTGCAAAATGTCCCATCTTCCCAAAATTGTAACATCTTTTGGAATAGCAATCTTCACATAGTGGCCAAATTTGTGACATTTATAGCATTCAACATCAAAATAATTTAACCAACCGCCTCTTCCACGACCCCGTCCTCTTCTACGCCAATTTTGTTGGCTTGATTGCCCATTGTTCTCATAATTCCCTTCTTGACCACGACCTCTACCACCACGACCATTTCCTCGACCTCTACTACCTCACCCTCCACCTTGAGAATTTTGAGAGTAGAGTACCTTTTCATCTTTGATGGATGCCTTAGTTTGAAGTGCTTGCTCGAGTGTCTCCTCCTCCTCCTTCTTCTTACGCTGCTCGTATGCCTCAAGAGAACCAGCAAGCTCATCAACTGTTAGCTTTGCTAGGTCCTTTGACTCTTCAATGGAACATACGACATTCTTGAAACTATTAGTTAGCGATCTCTAGATTTTCTCCACAACTTGTACATCGGTTAAATCTTCACCGTTTCGTTTGAGTTGGTTTGCCACAGTTTGGACACGAGTGACATAGTTAGATACTCCTTTTGACTCCTACATCTTCATACTTTCCAATTCACCATGAAGAGTTTGCAAGCGAACTTGCTTTACTCGATCGGCTCCTCTATACACACTCGCCAAAATGTCCCACGCTTCTTTTGAAGTGGTTGCGGTTGCAATCTTCTCAAAGCCTGATTC
>CATIWQ010196041.1:0-12057 GCA_949673415.1 Euphorbia schlechtendalii | reverse complement strand
GTTAATTTTAAGAGTAGTTTCGGGGTTAACAATATCATGTATAATCACTGGATCTGTGATATAACGCTGTTTAGTGAGGAAACATTTTTGGAATGGTAACTTGCTAAATGTGGTTATGTGAGAGCGACCCGTACTAAGCATAGTATTGACGTTGTCCGGGTTTATATAATTGTCTTAATTCATTTGTGCTAGGTTTAGAAAAGTTATTTCATGTGTTGCTCTCCAGCAAATAATTGAACATCTAGGTATTTTGAACCGAATCTGTTAGATTAGTTTAGCGAATCGTAACATCTTTGTTGAATTTGCACGTTTTCTCTGCTTTCCTTATTTCGTAGGCAAAATCTATATATTTAGATTCTCTAATCTTTGATATCTATATTTACTCATTCTTCATTCTAACCTTCCTATCCAAAATATCAAATCTATTTTATTTTCTTTATTCTGTCTTCCTTATTGATCTTTGGACTTGGTTCCTTCCCTGTGGGTTCAATATCTTTTAAAACTACATCGCAACTATATACTTGCAGTTATCATCATTTTTCTATTTGATGAGAGGTACTAACAACACCTATACTTTATGTGAACAAGTTTTTAGCACCATTAATATATAACTAAAACTTGCGAACAAATTATTAAACTTATCAGTAGAAAAGTGGCGAACAAACGTCACGTGCATGTGACTTGATTCGGTTCTGCAGTAGTAACCACTACGATACACTCCTTCCATCAGGTTAAGTACCATCCATTTTATTGAGCTTGGATTAAGTTTTAGCTCATGTAATAGCCGTAGCTATCTTTGAATTAGACTTGTTCACGAAGAACATCACTCAACCGTTTTGTATCTTGACTACACAGCTTACCAACATGTGATCATTGCTATACCCATAATCACCCGTATCATCCTGATCGCCAGGGTATAAGTATGACCCGAAGTATAGCAACTCCCACATAAGGTAACCGGTATCTCAGGTTTGAGAATGCTCGTACTACTACTATAATAAGACATGACACCAACATGTGTTAATTCGGTCTCCAATGTATTACCCGAATACATTCATGTGTTAACTCAAGGTACCACCTTCGACTCGTGAGATCGGCTACTTGGAACTAATCCAAGGAGTAAACCTACACATGCTAGTCTATCCGCTCCACTGATGTCCAGTCTCAATGAAACTATGACTAGGGATATTTAGACTATTCATAATAACACATATGTGCTGTTCTCACTCCACATAGCTCCCACTATGTCCTTGAACTTTTACGTTATGAATTAGTCACGAACTTTGTTTCATCAATGCGCATATACATTGTTAAACATATATAATACCAGCGAGATACAATAAACAGAAAGCATTGATAAGTAACAAAGAGGCCTTTGAGTATTATTAATAATTCAAAACTGTTTGTACATTATAGCTAATAAAGACATATCGTCCTAATTGCCTCTAGGGCATACATCATGTCTAACATAATATGCTAATTACATTTCCTCAAGAAAATGAAATTGCAATACTCGAAGGAAAATGAAAATCATAATCATGCATCTAACCTAAACTACATGCAACCACAAAGATTAGCACAAGATATAGCACAACATTTGCATGTATGTTCAAATTGATTTTGGCAAGGCTTGTGTGGTCTAACTAAAATATCGATAATTGAAAATATCTTATTTAGAAATAAAAGGATTCATTTATTAACACATAGGTTACTCATTTTAATATTAGTGAAAATGCTCGCATGGTAAGAATGTGAGGATTATTATTCAGGAATAATTTTTTATTCCCTTGATGGGGGGTATTCTAACAAGATTCTTCATAAATTATTAAATTAAAAAAAACAAATTAGGAGGAATAACCACTACATCATATATGGGCTCTATCAACTAAAAATCCAAGTGTTGGCACTAAAGTATTGTCATTTTAATATAGAAAATTGACTTATGCCAACATTTATTTCTTAATGTTGATAAAACATACCAATAATGCAAAATTTTGGTGCACAGCAAATATATGAAATAAAATAAAATAAATTAAATTTATCCATAAAAAAATACCCTCTCTGTTCTCCTCTCAGCTTTTCTGTCTAACACAGAAACCAGCTCACTTTCCTCTCACCCTCTTGCCGCCTCCGACGTCACTTTCTATTTACCTTCCTACTGCCTCTCCAATTCAGACCAAGTTTTCTCCGTTGCCGTCTGCTCTAGCTCCGCTGCTGGTCCTTTCATCCTAATCATAATTACTTATCTTCCCTCTCCGTTGTTAAATTCCTTGGTTGTATTACTGTATACAATATAGATTTACTCCTTAATTCAAATTCAATTTTCTTAAACCTTTATGTGATCAATTTTTCTCATCAATGCAACGTTATTACGTCAGATTTACTCCTTGCTTTGTATTTTTATGCTTTCGTTTGTTATTCTATAATTGAGTTAATTTTACGTATATCATTTTGCCCAATGTATTACCAAAACAAGTTATGTTGTCATAATTAGGTTAGTTGTAATGGTATGGACAGGTATGTGGTGATAATATGGAAAAGGTTAGGGATAGAACTGAGGATTTTAAAGATTTGGTGAGGCACACTACTATATCTTTGGGATACAATGAGGCAATATTGTAGCTTCTTAACTCAGTTCAATCAATAATTTGTTTCTCTAATTGCACAAGATGAAATATATAAACTTGCATAGTAGAATTTGACTGTATCAACATTCGCAAAGCTATCACATGCAATAATACAATTCTATTCATGCTTATTTGTGTATGACAATAATGCTTGTAAATAGCAAATACTGCAATAATTTGTTGCAGTTAGTTCTGAATTCTTTTTCTATGTTGTCCGATTTTGAGCAGGCTAAATTGGCAGCAATTTTGGCATCCTTCATCATTCATAAACCTAGACAATGTTCGCCATTTACTAAGGCTGCGCTGACAACACTATGTTTTATGTTTCTGTTGCACCATTTTAAGTTCTTTTGTAGCAACTCAAGCAAATAATTCTGAAATTACTGTCTTTTGCTGTTGCTATGGTTGAATAAAGATGTGCATTCTAGGTAACTTTTTTTTCCTTTGCTGGTTTTATCAGCTTGAAAGCATCAGAACTTTAGAACAATTTATTTTGAAGCATCGGAAGGATTATGTGGATCTGCACCGCACCACTAAACAAGAAAGGGATAGCATTGAGCATGAAGTAAGTTCTTGAACATGCCACGTCATAGCCATTTTCTGGGTGGGCATTAAAAATTGTTTATTTATGTGATTCAATACTTTTGAGGAACAGATTGTTTCATTTCACTAGCAAATAGCAATTGTTACTCTCTGTTTTTACCTGGGTTGGTTTAGATAATTTGATATGGTAGAAAAATGTCTTGGTATTCATATTTTATTCTAAATATATATTCAAACATTTTTCTGTATTTATCAAAAGAATAATGAAGTAAGATTCGAACAAATTTGATGCGTGTATTAACCAGATTATTAGTAGATTTCTGTTTAGAAAGGAAGAGCTGGTTTTCTTTTACGAGTTTTGTCCATTGAGTAGCTTATCTGTAGTGTATCTCCTTGACATAAACTATATCAATTATCAAATTATCAATATTAATTGCAATTTTAGCCCTAATGGAAGTGTAATTTGAACGGTCTATTAAGATAGAAGGCTCATGGAACCATTTTATTTCATAAAATGGTAAATAGACTCTTGTTAAATAGCTATTAGCACTCTATATTGCCGTCACTTGTTCAGATAGTTGCTTTACCTTAAATTGTTGCGGCAAATGCCATCTTCTGTTGAAGTGATATTTTATTACTTCGATTGATTGCTATGTTTTTTTCCCTATTGCCTTTTATTTTCTGTTCTCTGTCTCGCTTACACCATCGCATATATATATATATATATATATATATCAACTGTTGCAGGTTATGGAATTTATCAAAGCATGTAAAGAACAAATAGATTTTCTTAAGAATAGCATAAACAATGAAGAAGCAAATACAAAGGGATGGCTTGGATTGAGGACTGATGGCTCCAATGCTGATACCGTAGCACACAAACATGGTGTGGTATGTGCTTTTGCTATATGCTCAATAACCTTATTCAGTATATATAATATACCTAAGGCCTATTATCTATATAAAACATTACCTTTGGCCTTTTTCTTTCTTTATTATTTGGTTACTATTGATTTCAGTTATAGATTGTTGTTTCGGATTGGTATTATACTTATCAATTGTAGTAAGAATATAATCTGACATTTGATGGTAAATGGGTCAGTAGATTTAATGATATATTTTGATGTCAAGTATGATCTTAAAGACTCATTAAGAAACAAAAAAACATTAAGTGATTGCAATTGATAATGTTCATATGTGAATTTTCGTAACCGTGGGTGCTTTTTCCAGACCGAATTAAAATTTTTCCTCTTTTCAGTCATATTGGTTATCCACTATTGTAAATTCTCATGGTTACTCATCTAATTATAGCCTAGGTGTGGATACTTTATTTTGAATTGACCATTAAGAATTCATTCTGGACATCCGAAACTTCTTCTTTCTCATTTTGTCTACTCAGATGTTGACCAAGCTGGAAATTTTTTTTTTCTATATCTGATTCTTTTTCTGCCATTAACAACTATGGTGACATAAAACACACTCTTTGTTTGTCTACACAAGTTTTAATTCTTAGTGAGAAACTCCATTCCGTGACATCACAGTTTGATCAACTACGAGGTATACGCTTCCAAGATGCTATAAATAAAAGGGTACCCAAAAGAAAACCAAATAGAGCTTCACAACCGAGTTCCACAGATTCTGAAGCAAACAATGTTCATCCTAAGGATCTTGATGAAATTCAGGCAGAGCCTGTTAGAGTTCAGCAACAAATGTTGGATGACGAGACCCGTGCACTTCAGGTAATCTATGGATTGTAGCCTCATTTGATATTGTGCTATATAAAATGAACTTTGAAGAATTCAATAAAAATATGAGAGAGAAAGATGGAGATAAATGAATTATAACACGAAGGATATGTTTGGAGCGAATAATTTAAAAACATGGAATTCATTAGGAAATGAATTGAATTTATCTCCAAATAAATTTTTTAATTATTGATTGGAATGAGATGCTAGGCAATGTAGAATTGTAACATATTTTTTCTTTCAAATAGTGGAATTTGCAAATTCCACCTAATTTGGTGGGATATACTCAAGGCATGTTGAATTCCATGGAGTTCAATTATAGGAAATTCGAAAGCAAAAAAATTTGGAATTGCAAATGAATTCCAGTGGAATCCATTCATTCCAAGATAGACATCAATATTGAGCAAGATCTGGCATATGCTCTCAAAGTTAAAGATTGCCCTCAAATTCTATTTTTACGCGGAAATAGGATTGTATATAAGGAGAAAGGTAAGTCATATTCTCTTTATGAATTAGAAGAGGCATGTTTTATTCATTTGTTTCCAAGACATATCCTGATTATTTACTAATGTTACAATTTACAATTGTATAATAACAGTAACACATTGAATTTCTCCAAAGTTCCGAATTGCTGATGAGTTGGTTCAGATGATAGCACATTTTTACTACAATGCAAAGAAGCCTTTAAGTGTCAAATGATGCAGCTCTGTCTCCACCTTACTAATTTTTTTGGTACACATATATGGAACTCACTTCATGAACTTCTTGCAAATTCGTTTTTTGATCTATCTATCCATCCTCTCTTTAGAATAGTATCTAGCAGATGGTGGTGATTTATTGCAATACATATTGTTCACTAGCTCTCTATAAACCCTTAATTAGTGCAATTTGCTCTAGGAAAGCTTCTTTGAATTTTTCAAGTAGTGAAGCATTACTTGTTATTCTACTATGGATTTCATTTAAAATATTGGTTTTTAATCTGAAACATGATGTGCTTGTCTGGGCATTACATTAATTCTTTGTTATCATGTTTCACATAGTAAGAACCTGAAGTTTTTGTTAATTTGACAGTTTAAACCTTTGTACATATGATCTTTGGTTTACTCTTGTGCTCTTCTGTTTCTATTCTCCATAATTTTGATTCAGTACTTGTTGACAAGTAGCCGTAGTCATAGATTCTTATGCCTCTAATTTTATTCTATATATTGATTGTTTTTTTTCTTCATTTATTTGAAGCTGGAAAATGTAGAGGAAGAAGTTGAGGCCAATATAGTGGAAGAAGTTGAGGCAAATACAGAGATAGAGAGGGATGTTAGAGGGCTGCAAATCTACAAAGGTAAAATGATGGTTTCTTACGATTACATTTTCTTTACTTATATATATAGAAAATACATGACACATTTTAAGCTAACAATAGAAGTAACTAACTCAATCCAGAGAATAGTTCCCCTACTTACAGCTCAGCTCACTTCTTCTTTCTTGAATACGTGACACATTTGAGTCTATTTTTCATGTTATTCAAGTCTATTTCTACAGCATTAGATTTAGTAAAAGTAAACGTTAGAGCTACTGCATCTATTTACTGTTTTGGCAATAATATCCACTTTATTGGTGGCTAGTAGTTAGGAAGTCTGCTATTTCCAAATATTGTATATATTCTTAATCTAATATCCACTTTATTGGTGGCTAGTATTTTTTTAATCCAATATCCACTGTATTTTACACAGCTTGAGAGACCAATTAATAAAGACCGAAATGGAAGAAGCTATGGAGGACAAAATGAACCAAAAGATGGAGGAGAAAATGAATGAAAAGATGGCATAGTTTGTTAGGAAGTTGTTGCAAGACAATCCATCTTTAAATCTCAATTTGGATGCCTTTGAATTTTCAAGTGAGAATGATAATGTCTCATCCAAAGAGAGACAAGAGTAGTAGTTTGTGAATGTGAATGTTATGATAATACTTTTTGGATATCACTAGTTCTTTCAACTAGTACTTTCTAGATGTTATAATTAGTACTTTTTGGATGCTGCCAGTCTTTGTTATTGAATTGTGAAACATGAATGTTATTTTATGAATTATATTTTTATTTAATATGATTGCAATAGTATGTTATATACAAATGTATACACATGTAGAATAAAGTGTAGCATGTTGGCTAATAATTAAAAGTGTTGGTAAAATAAAAAAGTGAACAATTTGAATATGTTGTTATTTACAAGAAAAAATGTTGGCTAAAAGAAAAAACGTTTTAATGAAAAGTGTTAGCATTTATAGTAAAAGTGTCACCATATCAAGTGAAAGTGTTATTTCCATATGCATTTACCAACACCTAAAAAATGTAGTTAAAAGACAATCAAATGTTACTATAGAGTTCTATGCCAACACATTTTACCATGTAGCAAAAAATGATCAAAAGTGTCGGTATAGGGAGCTATAGCCACATTGCACTTCCCGACTCTTTTTTTTGGCAAAAGTGTAAGCATTGCTTCTACGCCAACAAATTTTTACTTGTACACGACACTTTTTCGGTGTTGGCCGATCCAATATATGGTGTAGTTACATGATATAATAAAAATTACATAATAAAAGAATATATAATTAATCCTAGGCCAACGTGTTGAATAAAATAAAATTTAGAAAACACGAGAAGAAGCAAGTCTAGGAACTCAGAGGCTTACCCTTTCGAAGCAAATCCACTTCAATATATCCGCTTAATCCCCGGGAGCGTTCCTCGTTTTAGTCTTTAGTTTTGGTCTTGTACTAAAGTAATTAAAAAAAAGATTCGGAATTAAAACGTGTTCTTTAATTCGAAAATAATTTTTTATAGAAAAATTATTTCGTCGTTAAGAAAAAGCCAAAGCACTTTTGGTCTTTTTTTGGCTGAAAATTTTTAGTCCCTATCATTGAAAATTCCTGTACTATTTATATGACAATTTTCTTAAAATTTTCGAGACTCAAAATTCCGGCGAGGTGGCTGTCCTCGTCGAAAAAACTACGAGGCCAGTGCTAGCCTCGCTAGTAAATGCTGGCAAGGCCATCTAGCCCCGATTTTTATATTTATTTTATTTTATTATAATTTTTTTGTTATCATTATTTTTTTTATATATGTTTTTTATCTCTCAATTAATTTTTTTTCTATTTTTAATAATTAATTAAAAAAACCTTTAATCAATTTGCACTAAAGACTAATTTTTCCAAGTCCTTGAAAACATTAATTTAAGTCCTTAAAAAATTTAGTGATGAGGAGAACTACCATTTGAAGATCGCTGGATAATCGAAAATTGTATGATTCAAAGATTAAATCTCAAAAATTCATCATCATCGAACGCGCTAGCTGGTACAAAATCTCATGCTCACAACTGCCCCTCGTGTGATCACTAATGGTTAAATAGCAGTATGATCACACGAAATAGAGCGATCGGATAGAGAAAATACCTGACCGATGCGGTTAACAACTTTTAATCGTTGATTGGTGATGATTGGTGTCCCTTGTGAGCGGGTCGACCATTTCTTTCTTCGGTTGCAGTAATTGCATTCCCCTTGAGAGTTGACCTTCAGTTGGTTTTGACCATTAGAATTGTTGGGAAGGCGTTGCAAATGCAATCCAAAGTATATTTGATAAAAATGTCAATTTATTTCCTATGAAAAATTAGAGAAAAAGGTAAATACATTTTGCAGTATAATGTTTTCATTATTTGATTGAGTTTATGCGAAGCAAATATTTTTTCCCATTTAATCAGTAATTAAAACAAGATAAAATAATAAATTTAATGAGTTAAAAGAATTTCTGAGATGTCCCGTAGACCGCTCAATCATGTTAGAAGGTTTTTATTGGAGAATAGAATTAAAGTGGGGTCCGCACCTTTTTTTCCTATAAATAAAGGAATTCTCTTCTTTCCCCCTTCACTTTCACTTCTTTCTTCTCTCTTTATCCTCTTTCTCTCCTCTTTCTCTCTCTAGTGAAGATGTTGACTAAGATTGTGGGGAGGCACTTCATTTTGCAGGGAGGCTTGAGCCTACGGGCTGATCATCTTGTTATATATTACCGTTGACATTGACGAAACTTATGGCTTGATGGAGACTAGTACGATACTCGGCCTTACGCCTACCACCCCCATAGTAACATTACATCCGAACATTCCTGATCAGGTTCATCTTTCCCCGAGTCCATGTATTTTTAAAATTCAGCTTTTTATGATTTTGTTCATTTTTTAGCTCCTTAGGTAGTAGAACCGAATCAAAACTTAATTCATGTCACATAATTTAGCTTAGAATATTGGAAAAAAAAGAAAAATTTAGAGTAAAAGATGAAGTAAAATACCGTCGGAAAAATTTTCCGGTGGACGCTCAATGCCGATGTAGTCCTTGGGGCTCACTAGCAAGGGCAAACCCCGTCTGGGTTTGTCGGTATTTTACCAGTGAGACCCTTTTAGTTTTGGGTTTTTTTATTATTTTTCTTTTGATTTTATGATTATATTTTTATTATTTTTTTGAAATGTGTAAAACAATAAATTTTATTAGTAAAAAATGAAAGTTAAAAAAATTGTACAATTCATGACAAATCTAGGGACTAAAATTTTACCCGAGTGAAATAAAATAAAGAAAATTGATGACAACATGGTTTGGAAAAAATTTTCAAAGGCGAATGAAATGAATTTGGTTCAGTTCATTCTTCTGGCCAAAATTTTCTTAACCTATTGTTGATTCTACATTATTCCTCAATTCGTAGTTTTCCATCATTCGTACCATGGACGGGTATTCTACCATTCAGACTTGGTGGCGACATGCCCCAGTGCAGCCCAGCTTGCCCAGGCCATTGTGGCCACTGGCTTTGGTGATATAGTTTGGTAATTGCAGCCGACGCAGCTCCCTTACGCGACGTCGGTGGCGCTGGCCCAGCGATTGTGCAGTATTTCTTACAGTTTTCACCTTGCTATCAGGGAGGTCACTATCACTCCATCTGATATTGTAGCAATTATTAACCTACCTTGGTCTGGGACTGTGATACGCTTGAAGCATTCATAGAGCAGTTTTATGCGAGCCCGCTGTTTGCCAACAGATAATTGATTTATTCGACGTCGGTGATAAGTGTATAATTACACTTATTATCATGATAATTTCACACAATAAACACTATAGTTTGAGTCATTTTTATACTTCATATGAAAGATTTCACGTGGTATGTAGTTGTTTTTTATGCAAATGCAGATACTAGGCAAATCTTGGGAGTAAAATGATCAAAAGTGGAATTCTATGAAAAAAGAGTGAAAAAGGTGCAAAAAGATGCGTGGAACTTAAAGATTTGGCTTAGGATCGAAGCTGTAGAAGATCGGTGAAGTTACAAGGAGATTTCTGAAGAAAACTCAATTCACGGTCACGACAATCATTCACGGTCATGACTTGTTCACTTTAGAAACAGAAATCTAACAACAAAAGATTCACGGTCGTGAATCACATATCGCAGTCGCGACATGGACGGTTTTCTAGTATTATCTTCTTAACTACTAATCGCTAGATAAGTATGATCAACCGCCATCAACCGCCAATGAAAAGACACTTATTAGGAGTCAACCAATCATGAAAAGGTGCCTATCCATTGTAGCTTAAATCAAAGCCTCTCAACTAATCACATTGAAGAGATGCAATCTTTCACCAATGGATGTGACTCTTCGTTTGGATAGATGCAACCCTTCAAACTCTATAAATAGGGTTCCATATCTTCATAATTTTATGCAGCATTGTGTGTGCAACGCCAGTGAGCATTATGTGTAGAAAAAAAGAGAGAAATATAGTGTGTGTTTAGTTAGATTCGCTAAGTTCTTAAGTGTTAGCGAGAAAATGTTTAAGTGATTCGATTCCTTGTTTCGATCACTAGATTTCTCTACATATTCGAGCAATTGTTGCGTAAGTGCACTTGCTAATCACTTATCAATGAAAGTTTTCATTCTTCAATATTCGTTTGTTCGATATTTGCAAGGAATAGCATCCTAGTAGAGGTTCTGTACGGGCCGAGATAGAATTCAAAGTAGATGCAGGAATTGCGGGAATTGACGACTCCCATTAATGAGTGGATACGGTTTGATCAACTTTAGCTTTCACTTGCATACCTTACAACTTTGCTTTGCTTTCTACTTATACTTTCTATTTCAAAGTTTATGATATGTCTATGTGTCATAATGCGTATTACGTGCTAAGTCTTTTATGTTAATCAAGTTATATGCGTTGGCGTTAATTTTAATAGTAGTTTCGGGGTTAACAATATCGTGTATAATCACTGGATCTGTGATATAATGCTGTTTAGTGAGCCAACATTTTTGGAATGGTAACTTGCTAAATGTGGCTATGTGAGAGCGACCCGTACTAAGCATAGTATTGACGTTGTCCAAGTTTATATAATAGTCTTATCTCGTTTGTGCTAGGATTAGAAAAGTTATTTCATGTGTTGCTCTGTGGCGAATCATTAAACATCTGAGTGTGTTGAACCGGGTTAGTTAGATTAGTCTAGTGCGTCGTAACATCTTTGTTGAACTTGCATGTTTTCTCTGCTAAACTTGTTTGTAGTGAAAATCTATGTATTTAGAGTCTCTTATCTATCACATCTATATTTACTCAACTTTTCATTCTAATCTTCCTATCCAAAAATCTAAAAACTATTTTTATTTTCTTTTACTTTGTCTTTCCTTGTTGATCTTTAGACCTGGTTCCTTCCCTGTGGGTTCGATATCTTTTAAAACTACATCGCAACTGTATACTTG
Source organism: Euphorbia schlechtendalii (assembly GCA_949673415.1). Taxonomy (NCBI): domain Eukaryota; kingdom Viridiplantae; phylum Streptophyta; class Magnoliopsida; order Malpighiales; family Euphorbiaceae; genus Euphorbia; species Euphorbia schlechtendalii. The sequence goes on along the minus strand of CATIWQ010196041.1, from coordinate 384 downwards.
TAGTTATCATCATTTTTCTATGTGATAAGGGGTATTGACAACACCTACATTTTTTGTGAACAAGTTTTGGGCACCATTATTTGAGGATAAGCCTTACGAAACGAGTCTAGCCAAGTCTCATAAACAAATTTTTGGAACCATTAAGTTATTAAACTTATCAGTGGAAAAGTGGCGAACACGTTTTTGGCACCGTTGTCGGGGAAGGCAATCGCGTTCTGAAGATATTTTTCCGGGGAAGGCAAGTAAGTTCTAAAGTTTTTATTTGTTTGTTTTATTTCCTATACCATACAATTTTCTAAATTTCATTCTAGATGTGAAAAGATTTTGAAGTAATCATCTTTGGGGTGATTCATCATAATTTTCCATCTTAATTCTTGACAAATA
>CATIWQ010196033.1:0-24008 GCA_949673415.1 Euphorbia schlechtendalii | reverse complement strand
GACCGAATTCAAAGTAGACTCAGGAATTGTGGGAATTGATGACTCCCATTAAAGAGTGGATACGGTTTGATCAACTTTAGCTTTCACTTGCATACCTTACAACTTTCCTTTGTTTTCTACTTATACTTTCTAATTCGAAGTTTATGATATGTCTATGTGTCATAACTAGTATTTTGTCTTGCATCACTTATATTAATGAAGTTATATGCTTTCAAGTTGACTTTAAGAGTAGTTTTGGGGTTAACGAGATTGTGTATAATCACTAGATCTTTGATTATAACGCTGTTTAGTGAGCCAACATTTTTGGAGTGGTAACTTGCTAAATATGGCTATGTGAGAGCGACCCGTACTAAGCATAGTATTATTATTTTCTAGGTTTTTATAAGTTTCATAATTCGTTTACCCTAGATTTAGAAAAGTCATTTTATGTGTTATTCTGCGGTGAATTATAGGATATTTGGGCTTCTAGAACTGAGTTTGTTGAAGTTATCTAGTGCATAAAAAATTCTTGATTATTTTTCATATTTTACTCTACTTGTTCTCAGGGAATATCTATATGCTTTGCATCATCTTTAATCTATTCATGCATCTGTCCATTAATCAATCTACCATTTAAAACCTTCAACTTATTTTATTTTCTTTTATTCCATAACTCTAGTTGATCCTTAGAACCGAATTCCTTCCCTGTGGGATCGATATCTTTTAAAACTACATCGCAACTGTATACTTGCAGTTATCATCATTTTTCTATTTGATAAGCGGTATTGACAATAACTGTTCATAATTAGAACTTTTATATTATCAGTATAAAAGTGGCGAACAGTCACAAGCCTTACAATACATGTAGGAGTCACGGAAAATATGTGGCCACTAAAATCCACATCCCAAGATGCATTGTGTTGTTCTCTGTGGCCCACCATGACCTCCGCAAGCCTTAGTGTTATAGGCATGGAGTACCTTGGTGATCTCTCCATTGATACATCTCCTTAGAATGAAATCATTCCCTCATCGCCATAGATAAGGATAATCCCAGTGATACTTGACCACTTCTCTCTTCATCTTATCTTTGTCATTGCATGTGAAGTGACTAGGGAACCTCTCGATGGTGATAAAATTGACTAGATTAGCATACCAGGAAGTATCTATGATGGCAAAGAGACTCTTGCCAAGAAATTCATTGTTTACCTCTTATGGTTTCTCTAATATGCTCAATCCACTGAGATGGTCGGCGACTAGATTTTTCATCCCTTCTTATCTCTGATCTCTATGTCAAATTCTCTTAGAAGAAGAATCCAACGGATCAGTTTTGGTTTTGCATCTTTCATGGTCATTAAGTAGCATGATGCTGCATGATCCGAATATACAATATTCTTTGAACAAAGAATGTAAGAACAAAATTTTTCTTAAGCAAAAATTATTACAAGGAGTTCCTTTTCGGTAGAGGTGTAGTTCCTTTGAGCTGCATCGAGACTCTTGGAGGCATAATATATGACATGAGGATCCTTACCAATTCTTTATCCCACAACCATTCCCACTGCCTTATCACTACATCACACATGATCTCGAAGGGGTAGTCCCAATTCGTTGGTTGAAGAATTGGTGTAGAGACTAGCTTTTCCTCCAAGACATCAAAGGCTTTCACACAAGGATCTCCGAATTCAATTTCAGCATCTTTTTGGAGTAGCTGGCACATGGGCTCCATGATCTTGGAGAAGTTCTTTATGAACATGCGGTAAAAACCTGCATGGACAAGAAAAGACCTAACTTCTTTCATAGAAGTAGGGTAAGGTAAAGATTGGATAATATCAATTTTAGCTTTCTACCTCAATCCCTTTTTAGAAACAACATGACCTAAAATCATACCTTAATCCATTATAAAATGGCATTTCTCATAGCTTAGTACCAAATTAGATTTGATACATCGTTCAAGAATCTTACCAATGTTGTTTAGGCATGCTGTGAATGAGTCTCCATATATGGTAAAGTCATCAATGAAGAATTTAATGATGATCTCCACATAATCAAAAAAAATACATACCATACATCAGTAGAAGGTCGCAGGAACATTACATAGATCGGAAAGCATCCTTCTGTAAGAAAAAGTTCCAAAAGGACATGTAAAAGTGGTCTTATCATGGTCTTTTGGTGCCACCAGGATCTGATAGAATCTTGACATTCCATCGAGGTAGCAATAATGAAACTTTCCTTCTAATCTCTAGCATTTGATCAATGAATTGGAGTGATCCTTCTTAGTTGCGGTGTTAAGCATCTTGTAGTCTATGTAACCTCTCAATCCATTTTGCACTCTTGTTGGGACCAATTCTCTGGCTTCATTTTCAATCACCGTGATCCATGTCTTCTTGGGGACTACTTCAACTAGGCTAGCCCATTCACTATTGGAAATGGGGTAAATTAGATTAGCCTTCGTAAGCTTGATCACTTCATCTCCTTTGTCGTTGGCGATAGGTCTTTATGTCTTTCTCCAAGTTGATTTTATGTATGTAAGTGGTGGGACTGATCCCTTTTATATCAGCGATAGAATGGTGTTGATCTTCATCGGCTTGACTAATTTCACAGATCAGCTCAACGCTGATGTGTCCTCTATTCCAACCTCAAATGTCATCACCATGTAGTGGAAGGAAAGGTGAAGAGTATCATTGATACTACTTCGCAAGATTTAAGTAGCATTAATGAAGTCATGGTAGCACAGATGACTCAGTTTCACATGTTTAGGGAAGAACAAGCAAAGATTAAGACCGGTATTGAGAAACTCCTCAAAGAAATTCTTATGAAGTTAGACACCAACAGAGACTCATTTCACAGCATGGAAAAGATGTCCAAGTTAATTCTCGCCTATGATAAAAAGGTTGATGCAATTGTGATGAAGGTGTATAAACCGACACTTAATTTGGCATAGCTAGATCAAAAGTTCAACACAGCTTGTGCAACTATCAAGCCAACAATGAAGATGTGGTAAAAGAATCTTAAAGGAATTTGATTTCTGCTATAGGTAAACTCTTTCTTAAACCAAGTGTCAGTAGATCCCAATAATGGCTACACTATTCACAAGAACTTAAATGTCTTGGTAGATAAAATCAATGAACTTTAAGGCAAAGTTTAGAAACTAGTGGATACTGGAGAAGCTTATGCAAATGACACAGATTACACTACAAGAACTGTCAATGCTATGTGTCCAAGATTCTTTGATATCAAAGCAAAGCTGAAGATTGCATTATCTGTAATAGATTTTAGATGTCTCTTAAAATGCTTTCAAAAATTTGCATGTCAACGATTTGACCAAATTGTTCATCTAACTAGATGCCATCACTTCCTTCTACAAGAACTTTATAATTAAGAGGTCTAATCTTCGCCTAGAAGAGAGCAGCTTGTGAATGAGATTCAGCAATTATTGGCAAGCAAGAGATGTTTCAACAAGTCATTGACTCCTTCAATATCTACCTCAACCAGCTAGTAGCAGAGCAGATAAAAAAGGGGGAGAAGGTAGTTGCAGATGCGAATAAAGCTGCATAACATCAAAAGGAACATCTCCATCCAAGGCTATAACATAAAAAATTCACCAGAGCAACAACGATCTAGAAATTCACCAAGAGGCGGCATCATTTTTGGATCTTCTTCTTGGCAGGGCGAGGCGACCCCAAGTTGAGGAGATAGTTAGCTTTGTAGTATAGAAATTTTGTAATAGGGCTTATGTGTAAAACTTAGTATAGGATACTACCTATGTACTTGCTGAGTTTATAAATGAGAAAGTTACAAAAATTTTCAAAGTTAAGAGATTCTTAACTTATTATATTGTATATGTTATTCTTGCATAAATGATATTGTTGCAAGAATCAACCAAGATCAATTGGAAAGGAAAGCTGAGTAAGACAAGTCTCAAGATAAAGAAAAATTCTCTAAGTATGGGGAGCCAATGCTGACTGAAGGAAATCCACATAGCATGGAGGAGTTTATGCTGCTTAAGGTGTTCACTCAGCATGGGAGAGTCATACATCACTTATCAGGTATTCTTATATCCATAAACTATTATTTGATTCATTTCTTCTACTAACTAGTTTGATATTTGTTATAAAATGAGGGAGATTGTTAAACCCAAGTTAATAGTACCTCACAGTATTTAGGTTTTGGAAATAACAATTTACTAGGATAATGAAATTAATTAGGAACTAAATAGACTCTTAATTAAGTAATTTTAACTTGAGTTTGTTTTGTAGAAAACAACTCAGTTTTGCGATTAACTTAATTAAATTATGGCTTAGAGTAGGAAAAGTTGAGTTACTTTATACTACATAGTTTATATGATATAACTTAGCTTAAGCTGAGTAGTTTCTTACTTAGTAAAAATTGAGTAATGTGTGATACTGTCTTTATACATCACACTTGTGCGTTTAACTTTTTCTATGAAGATATAATATTCTTCTGTGATGCTTTTCAGGTAAAAAGCGTTGAAAACAAAAGGATATTTATATGGTCCTCACCACCAAAAGGTGTCAGCACAGAATGTTGGAATTACCTTACTAGTATCCGAGTCAAAAAGGTATTCTCTAACATCTGTCGTTTTCAAGTGTCTTCGTGCCATTTGTAACGTTAGCAAAAGCATCCAACTACAAATCTCCACGTTACATCTCACGCGCATCTCTCAAATGGATTTGCTTGAAGATATAAAAGTCATTGTGGAGATAAAGATAAACGGATTAATCTTACACCTCAACATGCATAATTGTTATCTCAACGTCCTTAAATTTGTTTCAAAACGGACAAATTTAAAAGCTGTGAAGAGAAGTGATTTTGAGGATCAAGTCAAGATGAGAAATTTACAATGGCTAATATCATGCCTTCTACAACTATAAATTGAACCTGGAGTAGACGTTTACAACTTAATGAATCACCTTGAAATTCTTAAAGCTGAAACTTTGCTAAACAAATCACAATATTCGAAATTCCAATTCAAGCAATCCTAAAACAAACAACCAATTCACATCTGTTTGTAGAGAGAAACCAGATAAACTTGGAAGCGTGATCACTCACCTCAAGGCAAGCCTTGATAATTTTTACATTAGTGTGGTGAATGGTGTTTATGTCGGCAAAGAAATTGAAATATTTTTATGACTTAATTAGATTCTTGGTACTAATTTATTTCAAGCTTACTTCTTCTTTGATATATTGATTTTTAGAATATATATACACATTGTATAGTTTTAATGCATTTAAATCCCCTTGGATTTGTTCAAAACGAATTTTTATCATCATAAATTTTGAAATGTGATAAATAATTTCATGTACTTGTTGAAATGTGATAAATAGTTTCATGTACTTGTTTAAAACGTTTCACTTTAGCATTCATTAGCACGTGTCAGTTTATGGTTGATTTAACTTTTCAAAAATATTTCTTTTATTTTTTATCTCTCCAACCAAAGTTGAGGGGTAAATTGACACATTTTAAACAAGTTCAGAAAATTTTTCATACATTTAAAAAAGATTTCATGTCAATGCATTAAACCCACAATAATTTGAAAATGGAAATGAAAGGGGATGCCTACTGAAACTGGAAAAAGAACCAATAACTAATTTAATTAGAATTGGAAAGCCTTTTTCATCCCCTTCCAACGTTTTGATGTGTTAGTGGGTTCATATCAAATGAATATACTAAATGATTGGAAGGGTCATTTATATGGGTAAAGAATTGATCTGAAACTGATGTTCTGTACGTAGCTCAGAGCAGTATAATGCCGAATTGAACGGAGAAAGATGAAATATATAAGTAAGATAAACTCATATCGATACCATAAACGATTTATTACACATGTAAAGGTGTAACTATGTTGCAGCCATTTATTTAATAATATTTAGTTAATTAAGCAGATCTGCAACTAATTAAGGAATAATGAACTCAGCAACTAGGGATTGCAACTCCACAAGCACTAGCAACCCTTTTAGCACCAGGAGATGAAACATACTGTTTCAGACTTGGGTTCTTCAAGTACCCACAAAGACACGGCTTCTGTGCCTTTAAATTGCTGCAGCAAGAACTTGACGGCGGCGCAGATGATGTTATCGCCGGCGCACAAGAGCTAAGCTGCCCTACATTACACGTCACTGCCTCTGACACTTGGATCTGATCACTAAAAACCACCACCAGAACCACAGCGGCCGCTAAACAGAAAACAGCCTTCATCTTAATTAATTGATTTTTGCTTTGGTTTACAGGAATTAAAGAAGTGCAGTGTGGCATTGAGAGAAGAGGAAGAGTGTGTATTTAAAGGCGGCAAAAGAGGGAGGGGAAGTAACCGACGTTGGAGGTGTATTATTGTGGGCCCTACTTACCTTAGCAGCCCGAATTCAGTGGGACCCATGTAATTAAAGGATGGTGGGTCCTATGTTGTTTGAATTTGGTTACTTGGAAGTGATACGTGTTGTCGTTTAAATGCCCATGTGGTGTTAGTTTATTGGGCCGAGGTGAACTGAATTATTGTACCCATACATTACTGAGTACGATAGTTATGGCGCGGAATTACCATGTAACAATAAAATTTAATACGCTGAAATTATTGTGTAATAAATTTTTGTTTTGAAAGAAAATCAGCTCATTAATCAAACATTACATCATGAGAAAGTGAGAGACAAATTTATTCACATCTGTATTGATGAATAAACTAAAACTAAACAAAAAAAAATTGTTTTCATTTTTTTTATATTTTAAGTTTTTAATAATTATTTTTAAATAAAATATTGTACTTAATTTTTTATTTTTTCAAAATAATTCAATTTTATATTTAAATTTTATTGATAAAAAATTATAAATGATATTAAAAATATTTCAAAATATTAAAAAAATAAATATAAATTTTAAAGTTATCAATTACGAGATTAAGAACTTGTCATTTAATTATAAATATTATTTTATTCATGTGTAATTTGATATTGAGTTAAAAATGATAATTTTACCTTTTCATATCTCATATTGTGATTTTTTATGAGGAATAAATCCATCATTTGATACTTCCAATTCGTTTGTATTTACAAAAATATTCCAAAATGCTATTTATTATCATAGTAAAAAAAATTAAGAATTAAAAAATTCTAGAGTATAAATAGTAATCTTTTCGTTTTTGAATGGTCTTTTTACCTAATTTCTTTAAAATGTATTAACAAAAATATGTTTATTCATTTTTAAAAAGCAATTAAACACACACATATATATATGAATAAAATAAAGTAAATAATAGAGCACTGCGTTGGTTACATAAAAATTGTGTTTTCTCAGTTTAAAAATTTTCAAAAAAAATCAAAAAGTTGTTTTATGTTGCAACGCAAAATATAGAAAATTATGAAAAAAATTTTAGTTTTCTAATCTAGAAAATTTTTCAACTAAATTGTAGTTTCCGGTTTTCAGTGGAAAATTTTCTAGAATATAGTCCAACTTTCCACAACTAAACATGAAACATTTCCAATAGTGATAGTGATATCTTTATTTGTTTTTCTAGACCTTAGCATCAACTTTTTAGTAAACTTCAAAAAAAAATGTTATGATATTTTACTTGTTTTCAAAAGGGGTTGTAAGGAGTTTTGGGTTACAGAAGGGGTATAAGGTTTCGAACAATTAACAAAACAAATTGACGCCGTTAAAAGTTGTGATGTGGTAAGAAGTAGTTTTTGTAAAATTCATATTTGTTCTTCTTCTTCGCCAATTCTCAAACCCTAAAATCAATGAAAAAGATTCAAACACCCATGAAAGAACATCAAAAACATATTGCTACTAAAAACAAAATGGAAAAAAGACCTCTCTTCTTCTTTCACTTGATTTTAACGCCATTATCAATACTGCCTTCCAACAATGTAAACCTAAAATTGTGCAAAAATTACTCAAAATATTTCCTTTAATCTTACAATCACTTTAAAACCCCCCTCTTTTTCCTAAACCCTAATAAAATTTCTTCTCTTTGACTCCCTCTTTCCAATTTCCACCATGGAAACTCTATATATTTCCTCAAATTCTGGAAATCTACAACTCAAAACACATACCAATATTGCCCCTCTAGTGTAGCCTACTCGGATTATTACGAATTCAAAGAAAATGAAGATGATGATTCTTTCTTTGAATTGAAACTCACCGTTCCTGATTTTGATAGCTATGACACCACTATGGAGACAGATTGCAATCAATTTGATAATAAAAATCTTCTTCATTGATTTTAGGGTTTGAGAATTGGGGAAGAAGAAGAACACATCTGAATTTTACAAAATTGTCTCTTGCCACATCATCACTTTTAACAGTATCAATGAAAAAACTTTGTTATGCCAACGGTTTGAAACATTAGACATCCTTTTGCAATCCCAAAATTCCTCAAGACCCATTTTTAAAAACGAGTGAAATCTCAAGATACTTTGTTGAATTTTTTTAAGAAAAAAATGACAGTGATTGAGCACAAGAAGCGGGCATCCCAACTAGGTAGATACGCTCAACAGTCAAGCACCCTGACAAGGTAAACAATATATTAATAAAAGTAATACTCAAGGTGATGCAGTGGACTATCAAACAATAATCGAAATGATAAAATTATAGTCAGATTTTGAGGAAATCACAACTTCAACAAAGAAATGACTCTTCTTAAATATCTAGAAATCGCAAAAACTACAGAAATGAGAAAATTTATTGTGTATCTTATTATGACGGCAAAAACTGCAGTTGACATTGTTATTCGCCTAAGGTTACAAACCTAGAATTAAAATACAAGCACACAAATTTTTCAGTTTTTGCAATTTAGTCTTAAAAATGGAAAAATCCTAAATTGAAGGCCAAAACGATGTTTTATGATCGAAAAACGATGTAATTAATTGCATAACAATGACCTTTATTCCTTGATCCGTTTCCAATGAGAAAACACATAGAAAATACGAAAATCACACAGTATCTAAAATCACTGCTAAATTACAAGAAAGTAGAATACTTGAATATACTTGAATGTCTGAAATAGAAAAACTAATAAACCGCCAATTACATTTAAATAAGAACCAACAATGTGTAAGCTAGAAGTAAGAATATCATCTGAAGTTTGTTGGCTTTGAAAAACAAACTTGTTCTTCGATTCCATAAAGACTATGTAATGATGAATTGTGGAGAATTTCTGAAATCACGGCATACACCATTCTTAAAAAAAGATCTTAATAGAAGCATAAAAGAGCAAGGAGAGGAAGGCATAACCATTTCAATCCCAAGCCATCTCATCGAGTTCTCCAAGTACCATAACTATGCGAAAAAAACATCAGACCCAATTTTTTTTAAATAGGGAAAAGTTTTCGCTTTCCATTCCCTTTTAATTTTCGTTTCACAATTTTTATCAATATCAATATCAGTAAATTTTTCTTTATTAATCTAGTTACTGAATAACAAATAAAAAATATAAAATGAGTAAAACGTACATTTAACCGGATGGAATATATTCCCTCCAAATTTTATACTTGTCATTATAAATTTTTTTATCTGAACGAATAAAACATTTTTGGCATTGTTAAAATTACTTTTTTTTAAAAACCTCTGGAGGAACCATAAAAAAAAGATTGGAATTGGTGAAAATTTTGGGGCGAATGTCCCAACTAGGTTGATGTGTTTGCTTGCCTACAAAACACTCATCCCTCTTTTCATTAGAAAGAGAGCATCACAAAAGCGAATCGCCCAAATAAATATAAGGTTTAATTACATAGCAAACTAGGATCAGTAAAAAGATTTAAAATTGAAAATGAGAAAGATTTGTTCCTACAATTAAAAAAATACCAACATCGGTGAATATTAGCAATAAACAAATCTTCTAGATCAAGAACTCCTTCGAAAAGATAACGGTTCCTTCTCTTCCATATGTTCCAATCGATCAAATACCAAAGGGCTGTAGCAAACTCCTTCTTGGCCTTGTTGTTGAAAGAGATCTCCAAAGCATAAGAAAATCGTAAGCGCATCCGGGAATGGGAGATTGCATTCCTAACCAATTTAGAGAATTACACCAAACGATCCAATTAGATTTACAAAAAAGAAGCATATGATCCAAAGTTTCATCCATCGGGAAAAATGGACACTTTGCATCTGAGAGAGTAGCACAACCTCGAGAGAGGAGAAAAACTTTAGTTGGAATTCTTTTATGGAACAAGAGCCAACAAAAAAATGGACACGAGGAAGCATGCAAGTGTCCCAAATCAATCGAAATGAAGGTTGTGGGGGTGACCAACGGTCTTGAGTGTAAAATCCATCACAAAACGAAGCGGAAGAGAACTTTTTGTTTGTTCCAATTTTCCAAAGAAATAAATCATTACTGTCTGGAAAAATTAATTGGAACTGACCTTCAATGATAGAAGCTGAGATTGAAGACGGGAAGAGATGCGGGGCTGCTATCAAGATAGTATTCTTTAGCTCGATACATATGGATTGCTCTGTCAAGCGGAGTCGTCTAGCTCGATTTGGGCGGCCCTGAACTGCTAAACCGAACAACCCCTCACAAACAGCCATTACCGAGCTGTTTTTCTAATCACTAAGCTCCCATAAATCTATGAAAAGATCCTTCAATGGCCACTTCGAAGTCCAATTATCAAGCAAAAAATTTGTCAACCTTCCATTCCCCAACCGAATCGATATATTTGTAGAGAAAAAGTCCCAATAACTTATATTTCAGCATCAACATGAGATGATGTCTTTCCATAGTGGCGCAAGCTTTGAATGATCATACAATAGCAAATCCACCAAGAAGATATTTCGTGTCTATTCACACAAAAAATAGTCCAAAGAGAATTGTCACCGTTCATAAGTTTAAAACTTCGGATAGATAGGTTTCGAAGATGCTTTGGATGATTAATCGTGTTCTATCCCACTTTGCATAATCCATGACTTGCTGCATCTCCCCTCCATAAAACATTCCGCATTAATCTTACCAATTTATTTTCCACCGCAACCGAGAGTTTAAATAACAATAGCATATAAATGGGCAATGATGTAAGAACCGATTTTACCAAAACTTCTCACCCTGCATAAGAAAGGCCTTTCCTTTTCCAAGAAGCTAGCCGAATCTGAAAATTTCCAATAAGTGCATCCCAATTCACGTTATTACTGCGCTTGTAGAAATTTCTCGACTATACATCCAAGATTTACCACACACAATTTGTTAAATCGTCTACATTGACTCCAATCAATGAGCTCTTGTGATAATCAATTTTCATCCCCGAGATCATCTCATAACATCGAAGAATACGAATGAACGATTTAATAAGAGAAATGTCCACCGGAAGAAAGCAAATTGAGTCATCCACAAATTGAAGCAAAGAGACATCTGGAAGGCCATCATCAATCTTGAAACCCGGTAGAATCCCTCTAGGATGCTTGTGTCAATGAGTTGTTTTAGGCCTTCCACCGCAAGTACGAAAATGAAAGGCGAAAGGGGATCACCTTGCTTTACTCCTCTGTGAATGCGAATTGAACACCATTAATTAAGATTGATGTGATGGAGTTGAAACGGCAGCCCCTAAGCCAAGTTATCCACTTATTCGTAAAGCCCATTTTACTCATTACTACACCTATATAAGGCCAAGAAATGCTATCGAACGCTTCGTGAAAATCTAATTTTAACACGAAGCAGCCCCCTCAACTTCTATGGACCGAATGAATTATTTCAGAGGTAACAAATGAACATTCGTGGATGTTTCAGTTCCGAACAAAGGCAAATTGATTTATTAAGGAGGGTAATACCACCTTCAAACGCATTAATAGGAGCTTAGTGATGACCTTATAGACCCCATGGATTAAATCTATAGGTCTAAAATTTTGGAACAAACAACTTCCTGAAATTTTTGGAATAAGCACCGTAAATGACGATTTAATTGACGATGGGAAGGCGCCCGTTTCAAAGAATCTTTCAAATAACTTGATAAAATCCCCTTTCAAAAGTTCCCATGCATGCTTGTAAAATAAAAAATTGAACCCTTCCGGTCCCAGAGATTTATTATCATTGCATGAAGAGACCGCGTCCCAAATTTCTTTTTCAATAAATGGGCTTGTGAGCGATCGATTATCACTCTTTGATACTCGAGAAAATCTGAGCTTTCTTAACAAGAATGGAATAGGAATAAGGCTGAAAATAGGTCTGAATAGAAGTCAATGATTTCCAAAGTGATTTCTCTCAAATCGAAAGAGATGACACATTTAATTCAAAACATGATATTCAGTTATTTGAAAGCGGGCTTAAGCAATTCGGTGAAAGAAGTTAGTGTTATTGTCTCAAAGAAGCATCGATTTGACTCTTGATTATTGGTGCCGAACATTTTCTAAAAAGATTCTTTTGCGAACAAGCGATGATTTCAGTGCGAGTAACATCGCAGAGGCCGAATTATCAAGCGAACAACCACGAGAACTATCCATCATGGATAAGACTTGTTATTTGAAATCTACAATCTCTTGCCTCAAGTTGCTGAAATTTAATTTATGCCATGGACCAATTGCTTTACTCAAAATCTTCATACGGAAAGAGAAATCACGATTTTGATATTTTCCTCCGATGACTTTCCATTCATTTTTGATGAAAAGGGAGGAAGTCATTAGGATCCCACTAATATTTGAGTGACCGAAATGGCTTCTAGCCTGGGATCAAGGATGACTCACTCTGAAATAGAATCGAAAAGTAGTCCGAAATCGATTCCAACTTCTTGATAGATAAGAAAGGAAATCTATCTGAAATGGCACCCGAGACTAAAACTCTGTCTATTTGTGAAAACGACCTCGAATTGTTCCAAGTATAGTCTTTGCCTTCCAATGGGATGTCGAGAAGCTCCGAATTGTTGATGAATTCTCGAAAACATGACAATGAAGGTGACGTTCTCCTAATCGATCTTTCATTTGCAAAAAGTACCTCATTTAAGTGGCTACAAATAAAAACGTTATCAAGTTGTGAAATAATCAGGGTCAATTCAAGTCACATAAGACTCCTTTCATTCCTATCCGTTCAACCATACAAATCAATCACATGAAAATTCAATATTCCATAAACAAAACAAAAGTGAATAATCATCCATCAAGAAGAAGAAGTAAGTAAAGACCCCGTTAAAAGAGCATTATTTCATGTAATTGCTAGACCCCCCGATAAACCGTTATAGCTAATACAACTTGAATCATAGTCATTATGACCCCGTAATTTCCGCAAAATAGCATCCAAAATTAAATCAACTTTAGTATTAACAAAACCACAAAATGCAAGTTATATTTCCGAGAGTAAGACAAAATATAATTTTGTTTCAAGCTATTAGAAATACCACCATGGCAATTCCAACTCAAAAAGGACAGAGACATTTAAAATAGATTAATAAATACTCGGGAAGAAATGACCTCTAGAACCAAGGCGAGCTTCAATTGTGCCAATGATTAAAGATTTGGAGCTCTCCTTAAACAATCCAAGCTTGAAGCCATCTACCTAAGTAAGGAGAGCTTCGCTAGGTTTCTCTAAGTGCGTTTGCAAGAAAAGGCGATTCATATTCTAAATGTCTGGCTCTAAGGAATAAATTGATGATTGATGAGATTTTGGTACTATCGTGCCTGTAGACCCTCTCAAGGAAGATGTAAAGCTGATGGGTTCACTGGCAGTATTCAGTTTTAATTGCGATGTTGAAACTAACTTCACTGCAACAACTGTGGCGGCAGACATGTGGTTTTCTTATCCTGAGGTAGATTCCAAATCAGCCTTACCAGTTGAGACAGAAACATCATCAAGGCATCCAGGTTTTTTATTTAGTGGTGACCCAAAAATAGTAGCTCCTACAAAAGTAGAACCCGAAACATCTTGCTTATTATTTTATCTCTTGAACGATCTAGTCTCATCTTTATCTCCATTTGAATCACCAACCCATCTATCTTCAATTGAAATATCACTCGAGCTTATAGAATCTTTCCCAAAGTCATCACAATTTTTGTAAGCCGCGAGTTGACAAATTTTGGCGTTAATACATATGGTAAGTTCACCAATAGATAGAATTACTACAGAATCTGTTAAACTGCAAGGGATGCTCATGATGTATGAAACTACATCTAAGCGATTTGATCGATTAAAGTTATGATCTATTGTCTTTAACTTACCCATTGTGCCCGTAACATTCTTCACTAAATCCTCTGTGATTATAACAAGAGGAATACCAATAAAATCTACAATATAAAGTTGATCTGATGGAACAAAATCTAGAGAATAGGGGCTAACTTCGAAGAAAAGGTCTTGGATAGGTAGCCAATCTCCATCAAGAAAACCTAAAATTGCATCTTCCGAGAAAAACGAGATCACTACCATATCCCCGCTTACCGGAGTAACAAAGTTTATTGCAAACTTTCTTTCTCGAATTATAGTGTAGAGATCGGGAATGACATGTAGGTTTCTTACTTTCATGAAATAAGAAAGATGAGTCCACTTCGCTTTCACAACCTCTTTATTCAATTTCAGGTCAATCGTTTTCTTCACAGGTGCAACTACTTCTGCATAAGAATGAGAATCTCTCGGGGATGGTGAAAAGGTTCATTTCAATTCCACTACCGATGGGACTGATCTTGGCAATGACTTGACATTATTAACAGTCAAAGGCTTGCCATATTTGGCAATAAAAGCTCTAAGTTTAAAGCGTCCGATTGCGATCGCATTAAGATGATAAAGGGCTTCATGAATCGAAATAGTTCCTTTCACAATGAGAAACTTGAAGCATTGATTTCTCGCGTTCCTCTTTTTGGCCACGTAAACATCTCCTATCACTCCATATTTCAAGAAAATGCTTTTCATGGCTGATCTATCATGAGAAGCCGGAAAATTATGAAAGTATATTTAACTTGGAGAGGTTTCTTGCAGTTTCTTGAGGTATTGATCATAGGCTATTTTTGGTGATTTTTGGTTAGGGAGGGATTGAACATAGGATCGCCGGCGAGATTCAGGTTGGTGGTGGCTGGTGGTACGAGGAAATGTCATGGCTGTTGGTGGCTACAATCACGTTCAACAAGCGGCTGTTTGCAGCAGTAGGGAGCTGCGGTTTGCGGCTAAGGTTTCTTTTATTAATTCTTAATTACCAATTAATAATTTTATAAATTCTTAATTTCTTACATACTTAATACAATACAATGATAAATTAGGGGAAAACATGGTGAAAATGTATTGAAATCTAAAATAAAAACGAAACAAAAAAGAAATTGTAATAATATTTTGAATGCATGTTGGTGGAGTCTTGAATTGCTAACATAGATGGAATTTTGCTTATTAACGCACACCAAAGCCAGGCAGTCAATTGCTTTTTTTTTATGGAGAAGAGATGGACTACCATTAAAACATCTTGGCCAGTTTTTTCTTTCCTTTATTATTTTTTACTATTTCTGTTTAGTTTGTCACGTGTAAGTTAAATACATTTGTTTGGTTGCATAATTATTTGCATAGGTGTAGTTTTTTTAAACCGTGATAAACAAATGATCAATTTGATAGTTTTTTTTAGTAGGTCATGTAAGCGGAATTAAACATAATCAATAAGCTCTAAAATCATCTTGTTCTAGAAATTTATTGATAACGTAATATAGAATAAATTAAAAAAAGCGTATCTTACTCCATTCAAAACCGATGCGATTGGTTCTTTCTTTTGTTTTGAATCCTTTATGCTTTCTTTGATGATCAAGAAAACCAGAAAAAGAAGAATATTATTACAGAATTTCGGTTAATCAACCAATGCATGTTCTTCTTCTTTTCTCCTATTAATAGATTTATTTATGAAACAATATAATAACTCTTCATAAATAACTGTCAGGGAAAAGAAAAGGGTTGAACCAATTAAACGAGTTTTATTAAACTATTCACCTGGTTCAGTTTTATTCATTGAAATCCAACGATCATCATATTGGATTAACTTTACTAAACGATCACATTAATCTCATGAACCTCATTGATTATTAAATTAATCTAACAATCTCTCACTGGTTTATGAGTACATTAAAATTTCGATTTATTAGATTTATTCAGAATCGAAATGATCGGGTTATGGAGGTCATGAGTTACATGTCAAGTTGGTTCCTTTCATATACCACATACCATTTCAATTCTTAATAACTTTAATCGTGAGATATAAAATTCACAAACTTAATGTTATTTCATTCAAACATTAGTTGTACAAACTTTTGTAATGACAAACAAATAAGAAAAACATAACTTTAGTTGAACTCATACTTAATTTGAGCAAACATAATTATAATGTGTGTACATACACACACATGTTTCTTACATTATGCTAACAAGGACTTATTTATGATGTCCATACTTTCTACATGGCCAATGAAAGTCTTAGGCGGATTCCCTAAGTTAACGGATCCGCTACCATAAGATCAGTACCTATAAGCTCAATAAACACTCTTTTATTTTGCACTTCTTCCTTTACAGCTAGGTATTTTAAATCCATGTGCTTTGAACCTTTAGAATACATGTCATTCTTTGAGAAGTAGACATCTGCATAATTATTACAATAAATTCTAAACGGTCTAGCTATATTATCGACTATACGAAACCTTAAGACAAAATTTCACAGCCATAAAGCCTGAATAGTAGCCTCAAAGCACGCCACAAATTCAGCTTCCATTATAGAAGTAGCAATGACATATTGTTTTCCGCTTTTCCATGAAAGTGTACATCCAGCCATCATAAAAAGTAACCAAATGTGGACTTTCTAGAATGTACAAATCTAGCATAGTTTGAATCCAAGTAACCCATCACTTTAAGATTACTTGAAATTCTATATGTGCGTATTTGATCCTTAGTGCCTTGTAAAAATCTGAGTACTTTCTTTGCAGCCTTCCAATGATTAATTCTTGGATTACTTTGATAATGTCCCAACCCGACAGCAAAGCTAATATTTGGTTTAGTACATGTCATGACATACATTGAGCTCCCAACAACCAATGCATATGGAATAACATCCATCTCTTTATGTTACAATTCATTTTTAGGATATTGCATGAGACTAAACTTATCTCCCTTCTGAATTGGAACAACTCCAATAGATCAATTATCCATTTTGAATCTTTCTAATCATTTTTCAATATAAACCTTTTGAGACAATCCCAATAACCCTTGTGATCTTTTACTTAATATTTCTATACCTATCACGTAGGATGCCTCTCCCATATCTTTCATTTCAAAGTTACTAAAAAGAAATATCTTTACATCAAGTAGTAATCCCATGTCATTCGCAAGCAAGGAGAATATCATCAATATATAGAACTAATATTATAAACTTGCTCCCACTAATTTTCATATTAATACACCGATAGATAGTGTTTTTTGTATAGCCATATGAAAATATGGTATTATTAAACTTAAAATACCATTGTCAAGAAGCTTGCTTTAGTTCATATATTGACTTCTTTAACTTACATACAAAATTTTCTTTGCGTTTGGTTCGAAATCCTTCTGCCTGGTCTATATACACTTCTTTCTCTAAGCCACGATTAAGAAATGGGTTTTTGCACCCATTTGGTGAAACTCAAAATCATAATTAGCCACCAAAGCCATAACAATTCTCAAAGAGTCCTTTTGTTGATATGGGAGAGAATAACTCTTTATAGTCAATGCCATTCTTTTCAATGTAACATTTGGTAACTAGTCTAGCTTTGTACATTTCAATATTACCTTTAGAGTCACGTTTGGTTTTGAATATTCATTTACAACCACTTGTTTCGACCCTTCAAGCATTTCAACTAAATCCTAGACATCATTGTCATCCATCGATTTCATCTCATCTTTCATAACATCAAACCAATTAAAAAAAACTGCATTCCATGGCTTGTTTGAAATGGACTAGATCCTTATCAATGCTCAAGTGAGTAAATCACATAATCATTCAAAAATAACTATTCCTTTTGGTTTTGAAAACCTTCTTAGTGCTAGTTTTTGTATTGTCACTTGTTCATTCAACTCGGTCACTGTGTCTCAATTCTTTATTAACATTTTCAGATTATGGCTTAGAAATGTTCGTTTGTCTTTCTATTACATTGTTGAAATTCGGTACAACAAGTAGAACAACTGTTAGACATTATGTAGGCCCTAGAGGCAATTAGGGTAATATATCTTAATTAGTCATAATGTACAAACCGTTTTCAGATTATTATTAATAATAATAAGGCATCTTTGTTATTTATCAATGTTATTTAATTTATGTATATCGCCGATATCATATATATGTGTTATAGTATATATGTGCATTGATAAGACAAAGTCAATGACTACTTCATAGCATGAAAGTGCGAGGAAATACTAGGAGCTATGTGGTGTGAGAACTGCACACACGTGTTACTATGAATAGTCTAAATATTTGTTGGTCCTTAGACAGCTTGTAAACAACCGAGGAGGGGGGTGAATGCGAATCTTGGTTACTTTTTAAGATTTATAAAATTTTGTTTCGCCAAGTTAAGTTTTTATATGCGTGTTGATTATGCGTGCTGAGTTGCTATAAAAACTTTATAAACTGCTCAGCTTCGCTGGCACAATTTATCTATAATCTCTTGCTGAGCACTCGACTCAGCTAGGATTGGTTTTTCAAGCAAAAACACTTAACAAAGATAAAATGATGAATGAGCTGACCAGATAAAAGCTAAAAATGAAAGTTAGAAATTCAACACCTGAATTTTATCATGGTTCATCCCCGAGCCTATCTCCAGTCCCCGGATACCTTTTTTGAGCTTTAATCCACCAGTGTTTGTTTCTTACTTAGGCAGAGTAGCCTTTACAGCAGGTAGACACAGTTTTACAGAAAGTACCTTCCTTTCTAACTACCACTCAACTTAGTTTGGGTACCCTTCCCACTCTGACACTCTGATTTAAATAAAAAATTGCAAACTGAATTCAACTTATAAAATTTTGAATCCTTACAATGTTAAATCTAAGTATTTCTCTCTATTACAAACAAATTTGAAATTTGTTGTTTGCTGATTGCTTGAGTTTGGAATTTCTTGAAGCTATGAGTAATTTCGTAGAGTTTCAGCTCTAAAAGAAATTTGAGGTGATTCACCAAGTTTGAACATCTGCTTCAATCTTCTATTTAAACTTGAAGCTTTACGAAGTAACCGTTGCAAACTTTTCGAGGTTGTTGATCTTCAAATTCTCTTCTCTTCATATCTTTCAAATCTTCTCGCTGGAGACAGATTCCAGGATGGTTAGAGATAGAAATTTGAATGTTGAGGCATGATAAAATTCTGTTAACAAAGTCTTATTTATCTTCAAGCAATTTGGTTTGAGAGAGGCACGCGAGAATGCAACATGGAATCTCTAGATTGGTTGACATTGCTGACGTAGGCAGAGTCATGCGGAGACACTAAGAAATGGAACATGTCAGAAATTCTTTTTGCCTTGGACTTTAGTGAAGAATCTCTGACATTCCGTACTAACACCTTTTGTCTTGTGAGGACCACTAGAAATCTTCTTTAATTTCAGCGCTTTTTAATCTGAAAAGCAACTAAAGAATATTGTGTCTCTCACAAAAATCGTTAGTAGCACATGTGTCATTTAATTCTCTAAGTGTCAAAGAAATCAGCTTTTAATAAATAAAAGATAACTCAGCACAGCTGAGTAGATATACTTCTAAACTACGTAGTACTTAACACAAACTCAGATTTTCCTACACTAAGCCGTAACTTAATTAATTACTTAGCAAACTGAGTTATTTTCCCTTAAATAAACCCAAGTCAGCTTCATGAGTATACTTAGTACTCAATTAATTTCACTATCCTAGTCAATTTGCTATTTCCAAAACATTAAAGTACTGTGAGATACTATTAACTTGGGTTCTACAATCTCCCCCGTTTTGGACAGATAGCAAACCAGGTAGTAGAAGAGTTAATTGAATAAGTAGTTTAGAGATATCAAGAATACCTAGAAAGCAATGTCAGACTCCCTCGTGCTAAGTGACTTTCCTTAGTCAACTTGAACTCCCTCGTACTGAGTGAGTCTTCTTCAAGTAGCTCAGCTCCCCCAAACTTAGAGGATTTTTCTTCATTTGGGACTTTTTCTTACTTCAGCTTTTCTTCAAGGTTGGTCTCTTGTATGAGTTCTTGCATTATAAAATCAACTTCACAGCAGAAACATAAATACAACATAAAATATAGTTAAGAAGATCTTAACTTGAGGTAGGAACTTGTAATTTTTATTGATTTAAAAAATGACTTAGTTAGTACATTATTTATGTTTTGAACTAAGATTACACAACTACAAGTTCTAAAAACTATAAAGTATATGGCCTATACTATTTTCTATGCATAGTAGAGGAAAAGCCAACAGTCTTATCTTGATTAGTTTTGGGATGTTGCTGCTGAAACGATTGCCTTAGAAGAGATTCCTTGATAAGATTCGCCTTTCAAAGAGCATCTTCAACTACCTTCTCCCCCTTTGCTATCTGACCTTACACAATTTATTCAATGTAGGTATTGAAGGCATCGAGGGCAGCTCGGAAGCTCTCTTGCTGGCCGATGATTTGTGGGGAAATCTCTTGCTCCAGTTGCTCTTTGCCCTTAGTGGTAAGAAAATCTTAGTCATTAAGCTCGTTGAGAAGAAGATGGTGACATCTAGAGAGGTGCATAATATGGTTAAACCCTTGACACATGAACTGTTGAAAGCATTGAAAAAGCCTCGGAAGTTCGTTGCAGTCAGTGCAATCTTCAGTTACGCTTCAATGTCAAGAACTTTAGGACCAATAGATGATATACACTTTGTAGTATGATCAATATCTTTTACGTCAAATTCGCCCGTCTTCATCAAAGTTCCAATATTCTTCTACAAGTCTTCTACCTTTGACTTGATGATATTCATCTTAATATGAATGGTTATACCAGTCTCAAGGCATAAAGAGTCTGTAACAGGCAAGCTAGGAGTCGGCATGTCTAGAAAAGTCTTCCCCGTAGTAGAGATAAGGAACTTCTACGATGAGAAGACTTTGTCTAATGTGTTCTCATTGATTTCTCACTGGATAATGTATAATTTGGTGTGGAGAGAGTCAAGATTGATAACAGGAGCCTTGTCCATTTATGTTGAGATATCCTTCAGCAACTTCACCACTTCATCTTGTTTGTTATCATGATGCAACAAGAACTTCGACTAGGCCTCAACCAACTTAGCGATGTTGTGGCCAATGTCCGTTGTTACTTCCACCTCTTTGAGGACATTCTCGATCTTGCGATCTATCAACCTCTTTATTTTGGCATGTTCCTCACCCAGTTTGTGGACCTGTGTCACTTGAGTTACCATATTGGTACTCAAGAGACTCAGCTGCTCAGTAGCAGCATCCACACTACCCTTTATCTTTCCTATAATAGCATTAGCCATTGTAGTAGACATGGGGATAACAGTGATTGCTGCCCTAAGCTGGGTTGCAGAATCCATTAAACCAGCGAGAATTAGAGCCATCTTATCCACCAAACTTTTAGCACTCTCTTTTGCCAAGTGATTTGAAATAGCCAATAAGCTACCCTAGATCCTCTCAAACTCCTCAAAGTAGAGAGATTCTGTGGGCACACTTGTGTGTTGTTCGAACTCAGGCAACTTTGCCTTAAGTTTGGAGGACAAGTCCGTCAATTCTTGAGCAAGTAGCATTTTGCTTACTACTCCATCTAACTCGTCAATTTTCTTGATCACAGGGAATTTCCTCCTAGCTAACTCTTTGATCTCTGCTAAGAAAGATGTATCAGCCAAATCCTCACGGATTGGCTCTCTAATAGTTCATTTGCTTCACGTGCTGTAACATTTACCTCAGCATTCTTACCACTTGCGTTTTCCTGCTGAGTGTTGTTCTCAGCATTGGGAACTTCCCTGACAAGAGGGGTTAAGGGGGTAGAGTATGGGTTTGAAGAAGATGGTGGTTCAGAAGAATTTACAATTGAAGAAGTAGGGGGGATGTTTTGGTTGAGTGGAATAGAAGGTACTAGGGATGTACAAGGAATGGTTTGGGTTTGGGTTTGAGTTTGTATAGGAGAAGAATGGATAGAAGGATTATTTACCGGTGAATGGTTAGGAGAGAAAGAATCATGACTTTTTGTGGGTGAAAAAATATGAATAGGAGAGTTTTGGGTATTAACAGGTGAGGATGGAATATGGATAGGAGAATGTACAATGTTTGAAGGAGGAGGAGAATTTACAGTTGGTTTTTGAGTATCTACATGAGTAAAAACTGGGGAATTTAAGGATTTATAGGAGAATTTGGGATTTGAGGATTTAGAGAAAAGAGGGGGTATGATTTTGAGGAACCACTTGGTTAGCTGTTTTACCCAAGGATGGGTTAGCTTGAGGTTCCTCATGCTGAGTAGAGGACTACTCAATATGAGTGAAAGAGGGCGTGGGTGTGAGCGGGCGACATGGAGCGATGGGTAGAGAGCACGCGGAAATGATAGGCACGGTCCACCGGGGTGTTTGAAAAGTGCACCGAGTCGGGTTCCCGAGAAAAAGGTTGAAAGAGCGAGTGAAAACATTTTAGATTGGTTCGAACCCGAATCCGTCATCTCTTAGTGTGGAGTCGCCACCTAGATTAGCTCTTTCCAGGAATTAGTCCTGTGAGGCTTAACGTTCGGGGGACGGCCCACCAAGACACAGAGATTCGGGTTCGGGATAAGTTGCTTATCTCTTAAGTGATCACATTATATTACATCTACAGAAAACCGTATTTTCTTAGTTATGCATATTCGCACTTAGGTCATTTTTAGACTTTATATGCATGATTTAACGCGCATACAGAAAGTAGTAAATCCATACATCAAGCATTAAATAAATCCATCCACAAAGCAGTAAATAAATGCGGAAAGTAAATGCAGAAAATAAAAATTACAAGGCTTCCAAAAATCAGGGGATGCAACCGCCCGCTAACCTATTAATTAAATTTCCCGTAAAAATGAAATTGCGATACCCGAAGGAAAATTAAAATCCTAAATATACATCTAACCTACATGCACAAAGGTTAGCACATGGGATATCACATATGCTCGGTTTGATTTTAGCGAGACCCGTATGGCCTAATTAAAACATCGAAGATTTGAAAGTTGTTAATTTAAATGAAAATTGGTTCATTTTTACTTACACATATGTTGATCAATTTTATTAGTGAAAATGATCGCATGGCATAAGGTGCGGTCTATTATCCGGGAATATATTTTATTCCTTTCTTGGGGTATTCTAACGTAAAAATAAAAAATAAAGAAAGAAATAAAGATGAAGGAGAGATTACAACACAATTTACAATAATAAGGAATAAAAATAATTCCTAGGTTCACAAATAAAATCAGAAAATGATGAATCGGATGATAAGCTTGGAATTCGCAATTCTAGGAACTCAGAGCTTACCCTTGCGGTATGAATCCACTTCGACGTATCCGTTCGATCATTGGGAGTGTTCCTTGTTCGTTTTGATTTAATTGTAGTTTAATAAAATAAGTGTTTATTTGTCCAAATGATAATCAGACTCGGGTTCTAAATTTGTTTTAGACTCGAGAATATCTGAGGATATTTGAAGAAAAAGTAGATAAAAAAATATTTGAAAACAATTAAAATTTGGAATCCAAATGTCTTTTGGATCCGAATATTTTTAAAGAAAATATTTATCCAAAAAATAATCAAACTCGGGTTCTAAATTTATTTTAGACCCGAGAATATCTGAGGATATTTAAGAAATGTAGGAAGAAGAATGGTTTGAAAATAATCAAGATTTGAGATCCAAATGTGTTTTGGATCTAAATTATTCAAGAGAAATATTTTTGGTTTTTTTTTCTCGTTGTCTTTTTCTCTGAAAATCTAATTTCTTTTTAAAATTTCGAGCCCCCTTCAATCCAAAAGTGTACCGAATTTATAGAAATTCGGGACAAGGTTAAACTAGGCTCGCCAAAGAGTTCGGCAAGGCCCTCGCTAAACTCTCGCTGAAGAGTTCAGCGAGGCCCTTGCTGAACTCCTAAGCGAGGGTGGTGGCCCTCTCTAAGGAGTTCAACGAGGCCT
>CATIWQ010196018.1:0-10654 GCA_949673415.1 Euphorbia schlechtendalii | reverse complement strand
TCTTATAAAAAACAATTTAATTAAATTATTCTAAACCCTTAAAATTTATTTAGGTTCTTAAAATATTTTAAGTCTTTAAGTTTTCACATAAAGCTTTTAATTATTTTTTACGATCTAAATATTTGATTAGGGCCCGAAATATTTATTTTTTTTAAGAGGAGAGCTCCCATTTAAAAATCATCAGACAATCGAAAATTGTGTGATTCAAGGATAAAATCCCGAAAAGCCGTCATCATCAAACGTGCAAGCTGGTACAAAAATCATGTGCTCATAGTATCTTTCTATGGAGTCACCAAATTTTCTTTTTACCTTGTAAATCCACTTACAGACAATAGAGTTGTTATTAGGTATGTGGTGATTTTCCATGCTTTATTTTTCTCTAAAACTTCTAATTTTGCTTTATAGCACCATTCCATTCTTTTTTCTTAGATGCTATAATATTAGACTTAAGCTCAATGTCAGCAGATAAGTTGAAAGGAAAACCTTTATATGACTTTGACATTTTTTCATAAGATAACACATTAAAAAGAGGATGTACCTTTCCCTTTTCTAAATCTAAAATATTACCCCCTTGATGCAAGGCACAATTATGTTGGTCCAAGATAGCTTAAATAACTAAGAAGAGGGGGTGAATACTGCTGGTTAATAAAAACAGTAATTGAACATGCAAGCGTTGCAAGGCAGAATTTTAAAACTTAAAATTAACCTAAAGGATCTCCTAAACATGCCATGTTGATATAACCTAAGTTAAATCATTCTATAGATGCTTATAGGTTTATAAAGCTTGTAAAAGAAACCTAGCATCTAAGTTTAGAACATTACCAGTTGATGCGAGCTTTCTCTTTTTTTGGCTGCGGTGTTCCCTTAGAGCAATTTGGCAGAACTTCGTTAGCACGAGTCTTTAAACTAGGTTAGCCTCTACGATTGATCCACACGGATCTTCACCGACCAAAACCTCATTGAGGTAGAACCTGTTAGTAGACAGTAGCTGCTAGACCACTCGAAGACCAACCTGAAAATATAAACCGAGAAGGCTCACTTTAATTAGAAGGAGCCTTCAAAAGAATTCTTTGTTTGTTTGGAGAAACTCGTGAAGGATCTCGCACAATGAACAAAGACAGACATGTCAAACTTAGAGAGAAAACCTGAGCTGAAGTGTGTAGAATAATGAAAGAGGGGAGGCCTATATATAGGGAAAAGGGGGAGTGTTTGACTTCCCCTCAAACACAAAGTGGGATGGGAATATTCCCATCCCACTTAGCGGGTTAGCCGCAAGGGTCATTTGGACTTGCGGGCTAACCCGCGGATCCCCTTCACAAGGCAAGCCCTAGCAGGCTTGTCTTGTACTGCAAGCATGGGCTTGCACCGCCCCAGTGGACTTGCACGGTAAGCCTATGCAACCGTTGCCATGAGTAGCGCTTGCGGGCTTACCACCCTCCCCCCCCCCCCCCCCCGCGCTAGTGGCCCACGAGCTTTTCAGCTTGTGGGGTAGCTGCGCAGGCTCCACTCCGAACATCTCGTGGTCATTTGGGGGCCACTCACAACGGGAAAAATTCTCTTGCTCCGCTCCGTGCTATTTTTTCCTATTTTCTCTTTATTCCCTTTAATTATTTATTCTGTCCAACTAATTAATAATTCTTCTAATGAATTCGACAAACAGATATTCTCGATATAAACCCAGTCTATATGTATTTTACTTAGTCCAATAAAGACCCAAAGTGTGTGACTACATAGAATAGTATTGAGCCGCTAGAGGTTAACCTAAACTTAGCTTCCCATCAGAGAACCTTTAGGCTTAGTGTTCCAGACCGATATGGAACCCCGATAACTCTAGATGATCAAATGGGCTTTCTAATAAAGGCGTACGATCCCCATTTACTTGGAATGTCATGTGCTTGTGACTTGATCCGGTTCTGCAATAGTAACTAATACAATGCACTCCTTCCATCAAGTTAAGTACCATCGAGTTAATTAAGCTCTGATTAAGTGTCAGCTCATGTAATAGCCGTAGCTATCCTGGAATTAGACTTGTTTACAAAGAACACCACTCGGCCATTATGTATTAAGATTGACTAGAAACCCATTCTATCAATCTTATACTCTGATTAGAGGTTTATGAGTGTGTCACTTCAACAAGGGGCCCTAAGGTACATCTCCCATTATATCACTATATCAGGAGAGATGGATCCCATCTTGACTACTCGGCTTACCAACATGTGATCATCATTATACCTATAATCACCTGTATCATTCTAATCGCCAGGGTATGAATAAGTATGACCCCAAGTATAGCAACTCCTACACAAGATAACCAGTATCTCTGGTCTAAGGATACTTGTACTGTTATTGCAATAGGATATGATATAAACACATGGATATAGTTATTTCTGAGTGTCCTTCTTAAAGCAATCTTCAATGTATTACCCGAATATATTCATGTGTTAACTCAAGGTACCACCTTCAACTGGTGAGATTGACTGATCTAATCCAAGGAGTAAGCCTACACATGCTAGTCTGCCCATTCCATTGATGTCCATTCTCAATGAAACTATGATTATGGATATTTAGACTATTCATAGTAACACGTATGCGCAGTTCTCACACCACATAGCTCCCACTATGTCCTCGCACTTTTACACTATGAAGTAGTCATGGATTTTGTCTTATCAATGCGCATATATATAATACTATACCTATATGATATTAGCGAGATATATAAACAAAATGAAAAAACATTGATAAGCAACAAAGATGCCTTAATTATTAACAATCTCCAACTTGCACTAGAGCTAATTACCCATATAACTCATGCCATACTTGTTAACATGATGGTCAATGGTCATGTTTAACTTGTGTCTATGGTTTAGTTAGCCCATCCGCTAGATTTTGATCCGTCAGGATGTATTATAAACTTATATCTTTTCTAGCTACTATCTCTTGAATGAGATGGTACTTTCTGAGTACATGCATGTTTCTTTTATGAGACCCTGGTTCCTTTGCCTGAGCAATAGCCCCATTGTTATTGTAATAGACCGCTATTAGATTTATAATGGTGGAAACCACACCGAGATCACAAAAAATCTCTAAAGCCAGATAGCTTGGTTAGCCATTTGTGAAGTAGCTATATACTCAAATTGTATGGTTGAATTGGTAGTCGAATCCTATTTGAAACTTTTCCAAACAACTGCCTCTCTATTAAACGTAAACGCATACCCTGATTGGGGCTTATAATCATCCCTATCAGACCTAAAACTTGCATTGGTGTATCCCTTCAAAGTGAGATCACCTTCAACATATACTAAAAACATATCCTCAGTCCTACGTAAGTACATAAGGATAGTTTTAACGGCCTTCCAGTGCTTCTCACCTAGGTCAAATTGAAATATGCTCGTGATGCTCAAAGCATGTGAGGTTTCAGGTCGAGTGCATACCATAGCATACATGATGGAACCTATAGCTGAGGCATAGGGTATTCCATTCATGCACAGTCTCTCATCTTCTATTCTCGGATACTCAGATTTAGAAAGGTTAATCCCATGAGACTTTGGGAGATAACCCTTTCTTGATTGCTCAAGGTTAAATCTAGCCAAAACCTTATCTATGTATGTACTTTGCAAAAGTCCTAGCAGCCGTCTAGATCTAACTCAATAGATCTTTAAACCAAGTATAAAAGCTGCTTCTCCAAGGTCTTTCATGGAGAACTTATTTGATAACTATGACTTAATTGTCTGAAGAAAAGGAATATCGTTTCTTATCAGTAATATGTCATCGACATATAATAGAAGGAAAATTATCACACTCCCACTAGCCTTCTTATATACATAGGGATCATTAGCATTTGACACAAAACCAATTTCTCTGATAGTCTTGTCAAACCTAATATTCCAACTCCTTGATGCTTGCTTAAGTCCATAAATGGACTTCTACAAATTGCATACCTTCGAGCCATCCTTGGATGTAAAACCCTTGTGTTGTGCCATATACATAATTATGTCCAAATTCCCGTTAAGGAATGTTGTTTTCACATCCATCTGCCAAATCTCATAATCATAATGAGCGGTGATGGCATGAAGTATCCTGATAGACTTTAGCATGGCCATTGGAGAAAAGGTTTTATCATAGTCAATGCCTTCTTTTTACTGTTCCCTTTTGCAACCAGCCTTACTTTATAGGTAACTATGTTACCATCCAAGTGGGTATTCTTGTTGAAAACCCACTTGCATCCTATGGGCCTAATCTCCTACTTGGAGCATCAATCAAGCTCCAGACTTGATTTTCCTACATGGAGTCCATCTCCAACCTCATGATTGTAAGCCATTTGTTAGATTTTGAGCCTTCCATTGCCTCCTTGTTGTTAGACATGATGTATTCCCTAGAAGCAATTATGGCGATTTATCTTTATTAGCTATAATGTATAAACGGTTTCAGATTATTAT
This sequence comes from Euphorbia schlechtendalii, assembly GCA_949673415.1. Classification (NCBI taxonomy): domain Eukaryota; kingdom Viridiplantae; phylum Streptophyta; class Magnoliopsida; order Malpighiales; family Euphorbiaceae; genus Euphorbia; species Euphorbia schlechtendalii. The sequence goes on along the minus strand of CATIWQ010196018.1, from coordinate 6,218 downwards.
TAATAATAATTAAGGCATCTTTGTTGCTTATTACTATGACTAATTTATTTATGTATCTTGCTAGTATCATAAATGTATAGTATTAAATATGTATATGCACTTTGATGAGACAAAGTTCGTGACTACTTCATCACGTAAAAGTGAGAGGACATAGTGGGAGCTATGTGGTGTGAGAACTGCACATACATGTTACTCTGAATAGTCTAAATATCCCTAGTCATAGTTTCATTGAGATTGGACATCAATGGAATGGATATACTAGCATGTGTATGCTTACTCTTTAGATTACATCTAAGCATCCGATCTCATGAGCTGAAGGTGGTAACTTGAGTTAACACATGAATGTATTCGGGTAATACGTTGGATACCGTTATAAGGCGAACACTCGAAAATAAATATATCCATGTGTTGATGTCATATCTTACTGTAGTAGTAGTACAAGTATCCTCGAACCTGAGATACTGGTTACCTTGCGTAGGAGTTGCTATACTTTGGGTCATACTTATTCATACCCTGGTGATCATGATAACACAGGTGATTACATGTATAATGATGATCACATGATGGTAAGTCGAGTAGTCAAGATGGGATCCATCTCTCCTAATATAGTGATAGAGTGGGAGATGTACCTTAGGGCTCTTTGTTGAAGTGACACACTAATAAACCTTTGATTAGTGTATAAGATTGATAGAATAGGTTTCTAGTCAATCTTGATACATAATGGCTGAGTGGTGTTCTTTGTGAACAAGTCTAATTCCAGGATAGCTATGGCTATAACATGAGCTAACACTTAATCCGAGCTCAATAAACTGGATGGTACTTAACCTGATGGAAGGAGTGCATTTTAGTGGATACTATTGTAGAATCGGATTAAGTCACAAGCACGTAACATTCCAAGTATCGGAGGATCATATGCCTTTACTAGAAAGCCCATTTGATCATCTAGGGCTATTTGGTTCCATATCAATCTGGAATAGTGTGCCTAAAGGATCCCGCATGGGAAGCCAAGTTTAGGTTAACCTCTAGTGGCTCAATACTTTGGGATCCTATGAGGTCACAAACTTTAGGTCTTTATTACACTAAGTAAAGAACTTGTAGACTGGGTTTATACCTAGAATATCTGTTTGTCGAATTCGATAGAAGAATTATTAATTGGTTGGACCAAATTAATAATTAAACGGAATAAAGAGAAAATAGGGAAAAATAGCACCAAGCAGATCAAGGGAATTTTACCCGTTACGAGCTAGCCCCAAATGAACACGGGATGTTCGGAGTGGGGCCTACGCAGCTACCCCGCAAGCTGAAAACCTTGCGGGTTGTTAGCCACGGGGTAAGCCTGCAAGCGCTTCCTGTGATAGTGCTTGCACGAACTTGCCACGCAAGCCCACGAGCATGGGCTTATGGCAGGCCCGTAAGCCCATGCTTGCAGCATAAGGCAAGCTCGCTAGGGCTTGCCTTATGAAGGGGATCCGCGGGTCAAAGTGACTCGCACAGCTAACCCACTAAGTGGGATGGGAATATTCCCATCCCACTTTGTGTTTGAGGGGGTGTCAAACAATCCCCCATATAGGCCTCCCCTCTCTCATTATTCTACACACTTCAACTCAGCTTTTCTCTCTAAGTTGGATATCTCTTTCTTCATTCGTTGTGTGAGATTCTTCACAAGTTTCTCCAAAAAAACAAAGAATTCTTTTAAAGGATCTTTCTAATTAAAGTGATCCTTCTCGGTTTATATTTTCGGGTTGGTCTTCGAGTAGTCTAACAGCTGCTGTCTACTAATGGATTTCATCTCAACGAGGTTTTGGTCGGTGAAGATCCGTGTGGATCAATCTTAGAGGCTGTCCTAATTTGGAGGCTCATGCTAACGAAGTTCTGTCAAATTGCTCTAAGGGAACACCACAACCAAAGAAAGAGAAAGCACACATCAACAGGTAATGTTCTAAACTTAGATGCTAGGTTTCTTTTATAAGCTTTATAAACCTATAAGCATCTATGGAACATCTTAACTTAGATTATATCAATCATGTCATGCTTAGGAGATCCTTTAAGTTAATTTTAAGTTTTGAAAGTCTACCTTGCAACATTTGCATGTTCAATTACTGTCTTGATTAACCAGCAAGTGGTTTCAGAGCCTACCTTATGCTATGCACGATTGATTATAATATGTTAAAATGATATTTTTTATGAATTGACTAAAGTATGCTACGCATGACTTAGGTTTCAATTCCTATTATAGAAAATGATTTGATAACTAGATTAAGGTCTTGCTCAAACTTAGTCTAGATGATTATCATATAAATTAGCAATTTTTTACCACAAGTGTAATGCTTTGATTAAGGGTCGTCCCGTACTTCACTCAATTAAAGAATGAAATCTTTAAATTATAGTTGTCCGTGGTGCAATGAATCAAAGTGCCCGTGGTTATTTTGGTAAGGATTGGACTTGGCTTCTCATTCACTTTAAGGGGACCTCACTTACCTGAAAATCTCCATCGATATTAGATTCAAAAGTACCCAAGGGACTTTTATGACTTAGTCAATTTCTAGTATCGGAATTAGATTATGCATATGGTTTTAAAAATGTGGTTTAAGTTGTTAAATTAAAACTTATAGACATAGGTGCAATGAATTAAATATGGACCTTGTTTGTTTTACATACTATGTGGTGTCTTGGTATAATGGAAAAATTATGATATACCAGTCCCTAGCATGCTCCATTAGAATTAATAATTCTAAATAGCCCGGAATTATTATTTTCATAATCATATCCATTGTGTAAGACCTAGACTAGGGCGAGACTAGCGATACCAATAAAATCCCCACAACAATATTAAGGTGGTATATAGTCTACTCATCATAAGTTGTGATACGAACCTTATTAACGGATGTAAGAACATGTACAACTTACCTTCCCTTAACATGTGTTTGGTCATGAGACTAGATGGAGTTACTGCCTTAACCAAAATGGGTTAGTTGTCCATATTATAAAAGCTAATGAAAGATTGGAGACACATTTGAGGAGTCGTACAATTGGATGCGCACGTCTTGAGATAGAGAACTCAAATGGATTAGCAATTGCATGAGATACAAATGGACAGGTTCCAACCATGGTTATCTTGTTATGGCTTGACTTGCTATAGCAGGGTCAGGATAAGTGGCTATGGATGCTACCTACTAAGGAAAATTGGTCTGACCAAATTTCCCTAATTTAAATAGAAGGGGCTATTTGAATATTGAGATATAGTAGGAATTATATGTCTAATTAAAGATCTTATAAATGTATGTACATATACTAATGTCTAAACACATTCTATCTTATATCTAGGTTGAATATGATCACTAACGAAAATACTCGCATTGACATCGATCCTCTTGTTGACATAAAATATGATACTTATAACTTCAATGAGTGGTTTGAGACTGCTAGAGGAGTTCTTCAGAACTACTACTTGGATTACGTTTTGAGATAAGTCCCAAACACCCCGGCAAGAATGCTTTTGTATGTGAGATAAATGACTATGAGGAGCACAAGGGAAATTGTGATTTTGCTGCAAAACTCATGTTAGACCACATGCTCTCGAAGTACACACGCGTGTACAAAGAGTTGGACCTCGCAACCATGATTCATCATCTCAAGTCGGTGGAAAGTTTAGATGATGAAGTGTTCCACAGTAAATTACAGGGAGACACCTTAGTAGTAGTTTTGGTTATGAACATGTATGACAACTTGGAGAAATTAATTGAGTTGGGAGTTGAGTTCAGTGAGCAGTCTTTGAGGGAAATGGTGTTGAGGGTATTACCCAATAAATATGATTCCTTTAAAAGGATGCTTAAATAGTGTTCTCCCAACTATACCTTAACCCAACTCATGGATTTGCTTGAGATTTATGAGATTGAGTTTAGAAATAAAATCAAAGAGAAAGCTAATGCTAAGGACCTTAAGTTGAATAAAATCAAAGGTTTAATAGTCAAGAGAAAGCTCATGAGGAAGTTAGAATTGAAAAGGAGAAGCCCAAAGGAATATGTTTCATGTGTAGAAGTCCTAGACACTGGAAATGTGATTACAAAGCTCTAATTTCAACAAGTGAAGAAGAGGCCAAGTGAGGCTTCTACTTCAGGTATGTTTATGATAGAGAGTTTCTGTACAGTTCCCTATGAGTCTACTTGGGTATTAGATACTGGTTGTGGTACTCATATCTATACTTCTATGTAGGGATTATGAAATAGTAAGAGTCTTGCAAAGAGGGAAATGGACCTAAGAGTTGGAAATGGAGCACAGGTTGTTACAACAGCTATAGGGATATATAGCCATCGTTTACCTAGTGGCCTAGTTTTAGTTTTGAACAATTGCTATTTTATTCTTGTTGTTACTAAGAATATTATTTCTGTTGCGTGTTTAGCAACAGAGGGATTTGAAATTTTATTTTTTAATAATAAATGTCAAATTCAACATGATAATGTTCTTTTATGCTTATGGTATATTTGAGGATGGCATTTACATTCTATATAGTAAAAGTGAAATTCTAAATATGAAGACTGTTAAGAAATCGAGATTGGATAATGAGAAATCCTCATACTTATGGCATTTTCATCTAGGTCATATAAATGAGCCATGCTTAACTAAGTTACACAAATGTGGAGACTTAGGCCCAATAGAATGGGAATCCTACTGTGCGTGCGAACCTTGTTTAAAAGGGAAGATGACAAAGAAACCTTTCAAAGGAAAGGGTTAGTGTGCCACTAGTACTTTGGAAATAATACATTCCGATGTATGTAGTCCAATGAGTGTTAAGACACACAAGGGTTTCTTCTACTTCATTACCTTTATTAACGATTACTTGTGATATGATTATCTGTACCTTATGAGGCACAAGTCCGAAAGTTTTGAGAAATTTAAAGAGTTCAGAACCGAAGTAGAGAAATAACTTGGGAAAAGTATCAAGACCCTTCGATCTGATCGAGGTGGTGCATACTTAAGCCAAGAGTTTCAGGATTATCTAAGGGATAATGGTATTTTATCCCAATGGATACCTCCTTATACACCCCAACACAATGGAGAGTCAAAAAGGAAGAATCAAACCCTACTCGATATGGTTCGGTCCATGATGAGCCAAGCAGAACTCATCATATCCTTTTGGGGTTATACACTTGAGAGCGTAGTTTATATTCTAAATAGAGTACCCTCTAAATTAGTTAATCGAACTCCATACAAATTTTGGTATGGTAAGAAACCCGATCTTTCTCACCTGAGAGTTTGGGGATGTCCTACTTACGTAAAGAGGACGAGTTAAGATAAGCTGGGTGCTACGTTTGATAGGTGTCTATTTGTAGGTTACCCTAAGGAGACTATAGGGTATACCTACTTTGATCCCAAGGAAAAAAGTCCTTGTTTCCAGGAATGCTTAATTCCTTGAGAAGGAGCGTATACTTGCGAAAGCTAGTGGGAGCAATCTTGAGTTAGGCACTCAAGAAGATCAAATGGAAATCTATGGATTATACCTACACTTTTTACATAAGATAGCTGTGAGCACGGGATTTTGTACCAGCTCGCGCGTTCAATAATGGCGGCTTTTCGGGAAATTTATCCTCGAATCACACGATTTTCGACCATCCGACGATCTTCATATGGGAATCCTCCTCGGACGTTTTAAATTATTAAACTAAAAAAAAAATCCCACGCAGAGGCAGCCTGCACTCCCCGCGAGGGTCCTAAGGGACCCTCGCCGGGACTGCCCGCGAAGATGGTATAGAACCCTCGTGGGGCCTCCCGCGAGGGTCCTAAGGGCCCCTCGCAGGGCTTGCCTGCGAGGGTCCTAGGCGACCCTCGCGGGGATTCCCGCGAGGGTCCTAGGCGACCCTCGCGGGGATTCCTGCGAGGGTCCCTAGCGACCCTCGCGGGGCCTCCCCGTGGGGGTCTTAGGCGGCCCTCGCAGGGATTCCCGCGAGGGTCCTAGCGACCCTCGCAGGGACTCCTCGCGAGGGTCCTAGGCGACCCTCGTGGGGATTCCCGCGAGGATCCCTAGCGATCCCCGCGAGGCCTTTTTTCCGGCGAGGCCCCTCGCCGGAAAAAACTTTCCTTTTTTGGTTTTTTTCAGTATTTTCCTATAAATAGTAGGATCATTTTCGATAAATGGAGATGGGAAAATTCAGAGAGAAAAATCCTCTCTTTCAGAACAAAAACTAAATATGTTTTTTATTACTTTCTTCTAACTTTTTCTC
>CATIWQ010196005.1:0-11956 GCA_949673415.1 Euphorbia schlechtendalii | reverse complement strand
TTTGGAAGTCAACCAATCATGAAAAGGTGTCTTTCCATTATGGATAAAGATAAGACTTTGCATCCAATCACAATGAAGTGATGCAAATCTTCGCTAATAGATACGATTCTTCGTTTGGATAGACGCAACCCTTCACACTCTATAAATAAGGTTCAAGACCCGTCAATTTCGTGACATGTGGTGCATGGTTTGGCATAAATAGAAGGCATTGAATGATAGTATGTGTGTATAGATAGAAAGTGAAAATATCTAGATTTCGCTACGTTCAAAGTCTTAGCGAGAACAATGTATAAGTGATTCGATTCCTATTTCGATCACTATATTTCTACATAAATTCGAGCGTTTGTAAGTGTAATTGCAAAGCCCTTATCAATAAAAGTTTTCGTACTTCAACATTCTTTTATTCAAAATTCACAAAGAATAGCACCTTAGTGGAGGTTTTGTACGAGTCCAAACCGAATTCAAAGTAGACGTAGGAACTGCGGGAATTGATGACTCCCATTAAAGAGTGGATACGGTTTGATCAAATTTAGCTTTCACTTGCATACCTTACAACTTTACTTTGTTTTCTACTTATACTTTCCATTTCGAAGTTTATGATATGTCTATGTGTCATAACGAGTATTTTATCTTGCTTCATTTATATTAATCATGTTATATGCTTTCGAGTTAACTTTAAGAGTAATTTCGGGGTTAACAAGGTTGTGGATAATCACTGGATCTATGATTATAACAATGTTTAGTGAGCCAGGATTTTTAGAATGGTAACTTGCTAAATATGGCTATGTGAGAGCGACCCGTACTAAGCATAGTAATATTGTTATCCAGGTTCTTACACGTGTCATAATTCGTTTACCCTAGATTTAGAAAATTCATCTCATGTGTTGCTCTATGGTGAATTATTGAATATTAGGGTGTCTTAAACCTTATTTGTTGAAGTTATTTAGTGTACGAAATATTATTGATGATTTTACATGTTTTTCTCTATTAAACTTGTTTTTAAGTAGACCTGGGCATGGGCCGGGCTGGGTCGGGTTTGGGCCGGGCCTTATCGGGCCTAGCTAAATAATGAATAGCCCAAGCCCGGCCCAAACCCATGAAAAAATACATCGGGTTCGGGTCAGGCCGGGCCTTTAATAAAATAATCAAAACCAAGCCCGGCCCGCGGGCCTAACTATTAATTGTTTCAACTAAAAAAAATTAAAATTTATTACTAAAAAATAATTGTGAAAAAATAATTCCAAATATATTTGTACTATAAGTCATAAAATTGAGTTTAAATGTTGAACTTTAGCAAAAAATAAGAAAATTTTCAACCATATAATTTTGTTTACTTTAAATGTATATAATAAATATATATTTTTAACATAATAATTATTATTTCGGGCCGGACGGGCCGGGCTTGGGTTTTATTATTAAAATCAAGCCCGGCATATATTTTACTCGGGCCGCTTCGGGTTCGGGCCACTTCGGGTTCGGGTCTAATCACCAATCACCTTATCCAAGCCCATTCTATGAAGAGCGGGCATGGACGGGTTCCGCGGGTCAACGGGCTCCGCGGGTCAACGGGCTCATGCCCAGGTCTAGTGCCATACTGGCCACCTATTACTCACACTAAGGCAACTGTAAAATTCCTTCGAGTAAAAGGGAGCATACAAATAATTGATGAAACATAAACCATAATATATTAGATTCTCAAGATTTACCATTAATTCAAAAACAAAACAAGGAAACAAAATCACCGATTCAATCAAATTATATATATATATATACACACACACACACACACACATACATATACATATACATACATATCGATATAGGAACAACAAAAAATCAAAAGAGAGAAGGAAATATTAATATAATCAAATTAAGATTTAGATCAAAATCAAACAAAAACAGATTCATTCAAATTGTATATATATCAACCGATATAGGAATGACAACAAACAACGAGCCTTTGGATTTAGATGAGATTTAGGGAGTTGAAAATTGAAATCAGAAGAGAGAAGGAAATTGATGTTGAAACATAATTGAGGAAGAGGATCAGGCGAGCGACGCAACGAAGGTAGGAGGAGCGGCACAACTAGGACAAGAGGAAGAGCATTGCGGTGATTAGAGGAGCACCGCGACGACAAGACTAGCAGTGGCAACTAGAGTAGTAGCAGCCTGGCGCGGCAACGACCATGAGAGTAGAAGTGGAGTTTAGATATGACAGCAATAGAAAGGAGGAGGAAAGACAAATAGAAGGTGGATAAGAGTGAACACAGATTGAAAAGAAAGAAAGATCGTTCAATTTGGAAAGGATAAAAAGAAATCTAAAAATTTTATAAGGAAAAAATTATATTTGATTTGTGACCTTTCAAAAATTTTCAGGTAGCCTGCTCCAAAAATATTTTATCATACTGTAAAAGCATAAAATCCCCTTCTTTTTTTTTTGTAACAATATAGTTTCTATAAGAGGATATAAATGTCTTGTTAGATTTGGGCTTGCCCCACAGCGAAAAAATAAGCCCATTAAAAACTTTCAAACGTAAAATGAAGAAGGAAAAAATGACCGAAACTAAGACACGTACGTGCTCCCAATAATAAACGACCACGATACACCAAACACAAGAATAAATCTGATTGGACGAAACATCTCATGCTGAAATATTATTGGGCCACGTCATCACATATGACATGTTTCCTCCATTTCGCTTCAACCTGATTTAACGGAAGCAAAGCGTGTTTATATAGTCTCTCTATAAAGTGCTTCAATATTCTCTGAGAAACGCGATTCAATTCAAAATAACTCGCTATTGACGCGATACAATACAGTACGAAGAAGTAGAGTTACTATAGAGAGGAAGAATTAGCAGAGTTTCATTGTTGTTCATGATGGCTGGCTCTCGGAGAGCTCGCGTTTCAGTTGTTTCAGCTATCCTCTTATTTGGTGAGTTTTACTCCTAGATCTGATATTTCGTTATATGTGGTGTTCGTGTTGATTGAGTTGTCTGTTCTTCTGATGGTAAAGTACTGAAGTAGTGATTAGAGATCTGCTCGTTTTCTGCTGCACGATCGTCTACGTAATGTGCTAGATCTGTTTAGATTTATTAGTTCAGTTTATTTTCTTGAAGTCGCTTGAAGCAAATGATGATCAATGAATTATGTTTCGCTCTTATCTGCTGCATGTTCTCCGAGCATGTTTTAACTTCGAAGTCATCGATTACGTGCCTTTTTTAGTCGGAGCTAGTATTTTAATTTTTTCTGTTGAAGTGTATGCGTGAGTAAAAGAAGTAGAATCGTCGCAATTGCATTATGTTTGGACTTTTTTTTCCCTAGGATTAAGTAAATGAGGATTGATGAATTAAATTAATTGTTGCAGCTGCTTTTTTCTTCTTAATTGCATTTGCTGAGAGTAATTAAATGGTTTATGTGCTTCCGATTTTCCTTTTTATATGCGTGAACAAAGAAGAAGTACTGAAGTAGTAGTAGGCAGATGGATATCGTGCTCATGTGTTTTGAGCTATGCTTGATTGCAATCTGACTTCTATTTAGGTTATAGTTATTTATTTTGTGATCTAGTTTCTATATGAATCAGTTTTAACATAATGAATTCTTTTTAGGTTGCCTTTTTGCTGTTACCATTGCTAAAGAGGAAGCCCCCAAGTTGGGAACTGTTATCGGTATAGATTTGGGTACTACTTATTCTTGTGTTGGTGTATACAAGAACGGTCACGTTGAAATTATAGCCAACGATCAGGGAAACCGTATAACCCCGTCATGGGTTGCTTTCACTGATAGTGAGAGACTTATCGGTGAGGCTGCAAAGAATTTGGCAGCCGTCAATCCTGAAAGGACTATCTTCGATGTCAAGAGACTTATCGGAAGAAAGTAATTCATCTTAACTGATCCATCTCCATTCTCTTTTTGCTTAATAATTAGCTGAGTTATATGCTTACTTAGTGAGGCTTTTCTTGCTACAGGTTCGAGGACAAGGAGGTCCAGAGGGACATGAAGCTTGTACCATACAAGATTGTGAACAAGGATGGAAAACCTTATATTCAAGTTAAGATCAAGGATGGAGAAACCAAGGTTTTCAGTCCTGAAGAAATTAGTGCTATGATTCTGACTAAAATGAAGGAAACAGCTGAGGCATTCCTTGGGAAGAAAATCAAGGATGCTGTGGTCACTGTTCCTGGTTAGCGTTTTACCATTTTATTTCATCCTTTATGTGTAAAAGGGCATGTCCCAGCTTGCTAGCAATTCAGTCCTCATACTAATATGCACTTACATTATACAATGCAGCCTACTTTAATGACGCCCAAAGGCAGGCAACCAAGGATGCTGGTGTCATTGCTGGACTTAATGTTGCAAGAATTATCAATGAACCAACTGCTGCTGCTATTGCCTATGGTCTTGACAAGAAAGGTGGCGAGAAGAACATTCTTGTCTTTGATCTTGGTGGTGGAACATTTGATGTCAGTATCTTGACAATTGACAATGGTGTTTTTGAGGTTCTCTCTACTAATGGAGACACACATTTGGGAGGTAGGAATAAGTGCTTTTCATGTTCTGTTTCAATTGGCCATTGCCATGTTTGCGTGATTAGATTGCTGTCATTTGTCAATGTATGATGCCTATGATGCAATTTTTTTTCAGGCGAGGACTTTGACCAGAGAATCATGGAGTACTTTATCAAACTAATCAAGAAGAAGCACGGAAAGGATATCAGTAAGGATAACAGAGCTCTTGGAAAACTCAGGAGGGAAGCAGAGCGAGCCAAGAGAGCTCTCAGCAGTCAGCACCAAGTTCGTGTTGAGATTGAATCCCTTTTTGATGGTGTTGATTTCTCTGAACCTCTCACCAGAGCTCGTTTCGAGGAATTGAACAATGATTTGTTCAGAAAGACAATGGGACCTGTGAAGAAGGCAATGGAGGACGCTGGTTTGGAAAAGAACCAGATCGATGAGATCGTTCTTGTTGGTGGTAGCACCAGAATTCCCAAAGTTCAGCAACTCCTCAAGGACTTCTTTGATGGAAAAGAGCCTAACAAGGGTGTGAACCCAGATGAGGCCGTTGCCTATGGTGCAGCAGTACAAGGAGGCATCTTGAGTGGAGAGGGTGGTGATGAAACCAAAGGTAAAATTAATTAGTAGTTTTCTGCTAACTGTATTGTCTTCTATGAATGTCAATAATCTCAACTCAATGGCCATATTTTGGGTGATTGCAGATATCCTTCTTCTGGACGTGGCTCCTCTTACCCTTGGAATCGAAACTGTCGGTGGAGTGATGACCAAGTTGATCCCAAGAAACACTGTTATCCCAACCAAGAAATCTCAAGTCTTCACCACTTATCAGGATCAACAAACTACAGTCTCCATTCAGGTAAAACAGATTTCCAAGTTCAATTTCCTCCATTGTTTGATGAATGCCAAACTTAATTCCATCTGGAACTCAATTACAGGTCTTTGAAGGTGAAAGGAGTATGACAAAGGACAACAGAAATCTCGGAAAATTCGATCTCACCGGCATCCCTCCAGCACCAAGGTCTGCCTTCCTTCATAATATTGTTATTTCCTTCCCTTGCACAGTTTCACCATAATATGCAGAAATTTATTTAACATATTTTTTACTTAAACAGAGGAACCCCTCAAATCGAAGTCACATTCGAAGTCGATGCCAATGGTATCCTCAATGTGAAGGCCGAAGACAAGGGCACAGGAAAATCAGAGAAGATCACAATCACAAACGACAAAGGACGCCTGAGCCAGGAAGAAATCGAGCGAATGGTGCGCGAGGCAGAAGAGTTTGCAGAGGAAGACAAGAAGGTGAAGGAGAGAATCGATGCCCGAAACAGCTTGGAAACATACGTGTACAACATGAAAAACCAGGTGAACGACAAAGACAAGCTGGCAGATAAGCTGGAGTCTGACGAGAAGGAGAAGATCGAAACGGCGATAAAAGAGGCATTGGAATGGCTGGATGACAACCAAAGCGGAGAAAAAGAAGACTATGACGAGAAGTTGAAGGAGGTAGAAGCAGTTTGCAACCCCATTATTACAGCTGTGTATCAGAGATCTGGTGGAGCTCCGGGTGGCGGATCAGCTGAAGATGAAGAAGAAGACACGCACGACGAACTGTAAAAAGGTGAAATGGAAACCATTGCTTCCTTTGTTCCACTAATGAGAGTGGATGAAAATGAGGATGTAGTGTAGGGTAAGGTTATAATTGAGAATACTTTAATTTTTCTGAATGGGTAAAAGGGAAGCGTTGAGCCTTCCCTTGTTCTTTTTGGAAGTTTAAAACTTTGGAATACGTTGACTATCCATTTCGTGTTTGACCAATCTACTGCCTTGAATCCTTTTTTGTTTTATCATTGCTATAAAATGCTAACTGTTTTCTAACTCGCCCACGTATTTCTCACCGCTATAAGGACCATAATTGGGGTACAGCCATTCTGATTAAAGCAAATATGATGTGAATTAAAGGCCACAGCAAGATCAGTAGTATCTGGGCAATCCCTAGTTCTCTGACTGCTCCCAAAATTCATGATTCGGTGTTGTTGAGCAACGAACACTTACAAACAACATATAATTGTATCAACTCTAATTTTACATCAGGTTAAGTTTAAGAAACCCAACTTTTACAGCAAACTGGCCCATGCAGCCAACAATAGATAGCAGCAATCGAAGAGCTATCTGCCCCGCCTGACAGAGGAAGCAAAAAACAGAAGCTCCGCTTTTTTAAATAGTCATAGAGCAAGCAACCGGGTCCAAAGACTATTTCCTCTTTTGGAGTGTGGAGAGTCATACGTAATTTACAAACCACAAAGACATGAGTCAACTTAGCAAATCGTTTGGCTTACTCGCAAATTATGTTAAAAGATGGGAAAATTATACTGGGTATTCGTAGTATTACAATCTGTTATTTTAATTCATTTTACCACACATGCTTTGCAGGTGGGAGATGGGCATTAAATACTCGGCTCATATGATTTTTCTAAAAAAATATCATCAATTAGTAGATATAACTTATCGAAGAACTATCACAAACAAGCCTACGATCAATTTAGTCAATTGTGCCCATTTATGTCGCTTTTTGGCAAGCCGTTTACCACCTCAAATTTTCTTCGTTATTTTTCGTCTTTAATTCGATGGACCAAATTGCAAATTTTAAAGATTTTTCTTATATTTTTGATATTTAACCCTACTATCCTTAAACTACTTATATGATTATAAGACATCAATTTGCAGATTTTGCATAATTTGGTAGTTTAGCACAATTTCTCTAAATATCTAAAAATGAAGCGTTAGTCGGTTTTTACTTGCGAGTTCAACATATTCCAGTTACTGTATTGTTTAAATGAGTCAATGCAAAAATTATGAAAGATGCTGATAGAATATCATTATACTTTACAAATAAATGTAATAATTTTAATAACGGTTCGACTAATTTGGTATCTTTGAACTCCTTTATGTAATATAATCTTATAATGTATCAATGTGTGTTATAAAAATGATCAAGCCATTTGAAGTAGTGGGAAAAAAAGACTTTAAACATAATCTTCAACATGTTTTCATTGGAATTAGATGCAATATACATATATTCCACTTCAATCCATATATGTTTGGAGGAATATCGTTATCTCATACAAAAAAACCTTTACTATATTCTTATCCAGCTCACTAATAATGGATTATAGTTGTTTGTAGGTCACTTTTAATTTGCTAATTTTCTTTTCCATTCATAGAAAGGCAATCAAAGGGCTTACTTAATCATTAATCTCTATTATTTGAACCCAACTGACAACTATTTTATAACCATTCAAAATATCTCATATGATACATATCGTGAAAGATTATTTATTTAAGAGTCAAATTATATTATAAACAAAATTACATATGGTGTTTGGGTTAATACAAATTTTATACTTATAACTAATGAACTTCAACAAATTATTTGGGTTCGGTCATTATTCTTTGATGGTCCAGTCAGTTCAATCTCCAAGAATAATGCAATACACAAATGCAATTGCAATAACATTTTTCTGCGAGGAAGTCCTGAAATTACCAAACTTGTAAATCAGAATAGAATAAGAACTGCTACTAAGCTTGAGCTTTTTCCCCAAATACACCTCTTAATGTTAAAAAAACATAATTTTCAAGTTACATTTATTTATATAGCATCAAGGAAAGCATAATTCCTCGGAATTTGATTGAAAATATACTCTCAGTGTCAAGTACTCAAGTCTAAAGTTCTTAACGTGTGGGAAGGGGAAAAAGAAAAAAGGAAGTTGACTTTTGGAAGACAAGAACTTGAGTTTCATCAGTCTGTCGTTTAGCCCAACTCAAAAGAACATGAAACTCTCAAACCACTCCTTAATCCTTAATTACCCCACACTAATGACACTCAACTAACCTGAACTACCATCGCTCAAAAGCAAAAACACGGACAAATTGAGAGAGAAGAAATCTTTACATCAATGGAGTATTTGCATCAGTCAGTTCTATTTTAGATACCTCTCTTTTCACCATTCCTTATACACTTCACCTTCTTCAACCTTCCTGTCAGTTTCTTTTATGGGTCACCTGTCTATCTCTTAAAAAATCATTTCTTAATTCCCCTAATTTCTCAGTTTCTCTCTTTTCTTCTTCATCTCTGCCACCGTCTCTCTATCGAATTCCAATTTCCTCACCGTAATCAACGATGCCGGGTCTTGTCTCCGTCAAAACCCCGCCGGAGACGCCGCCGTTACGGATCTCCGTTCCCGAGATCCAACCTCAGTCTCAATCTCAAACGCCATCCCAATCTCGTCCCGATTCAGCAATCCCTAGAACTCCAACTCCAACAAAAAAACTCCCTTCCCCTTCCCGATCTAAACCCTCACCGACTCGTTCAGCTAAAAAACCCCCGCCGGATTCGCCTAATCCTCTACTCCTCGCCGATGCTTCACTTGACAACCCGGATCTCGGCCCCTTCCTATTGAAACTCGCTCGCGATACAATTGCTTCCGGGGAGGGTCCTATTAAGGCGCTAGATTATGCAATTCGCGCGTCCAAGTCGTTCGAGCGATGCGCAATCGAAGGTGAGCCGAGTTTGGATTTGGTTATGAGTTTGCACGTGCTGGGTGCGATTTATTGCTGTCTAGGGAGGTTCGAGGAGGCGGTGCCGGTGCTTGAGAGGGCAATTACGGTGCCGGATTTGAACCGAGGGATGGATCATAAGCTTGCGGCGTTTTCTGGGTATATGCAATTGGGGGATACTTTTTCGATGCTTGGACAAGTGGATAAGTCTATTGCTTCTTATGAAGAAGGGCTTAAGATTCAGATCGAGGCTTTAGGGGAGACTGATCCAAGAGTTGGTGAGACTTGCAGGTATTCAATTTCTTTTCCCCCTTTTTGATTGATTGTGTTTGGCTGTTATTGTGTGATTGATTTTCATTTTGGATACTTTTTTTTTGGCACTTTTTAGCTTGAGTTTTGATATTATTGCTAAAATAGGAAAGTTTGGTGCCTGAAATCATGGAAAGTTGCCGTTTTTATTATTGTTTTTTCTGTCTTCTTGTTTGATTGGAAAATTTATGTTTGGACTGTTGGTTTGTTTGTTTTATCTCAGAAACTCAACTGTTCAGTATTAGTTATAATGTTGATGTGTTATATATGAATATGATATATTATGTTTTCTGATATGAAATTAGTCTCACAAGTTGACATAGAATGTCAGATTTTGGCGCCATTTCCGGTCAAATTTTAAGTTAATTTGGTTGTATAACACTAGGTATTTATCCGAGGCTCATGTTCAAGCAATGAACTTTGACAAAGCAGAAGAATTAAGCAATAAAACTCTCGAAATCCATCGTGCCCATAGTGAGCCAGCCTCACTCGAAGAGGCAGCTGACCACCGTTTAATGGGCCTCGTATGTGAATCAAAGGGAGATTATGAAGCAGCTCTCGAGCATCTAGTCCTCGCCAGCATGGCGATGATCGCCAACGGACAAGACTACGAGGTCGCTTCCATCGATGTCAGCATCGGCAACATATACATGTCCCTTTGCCGTTTCGACGAGGCCGTGTTTTCTTACCAAAAGGCCCTCACCGTCTTCAAGTCCTCGAAAGGCGACAACCATCCATCTGTCGCCTCTGTCTTTGTCCGCCTCGCTGACCTGTACCACAAAACTGGAAAACTCAGAGAATCGAAATCCTACTGCGAAAATGCTCTAAGAATATACACAAAGCCAGTCCCTGGCACAACAGCAGAAGAGATCGCCAGTGGGTTGACCGAGATTTCTGCCATTTACGAGTCCATTGACGAGCCCAATGAGGCGTTGAAGCTGCTACAGAAGGCGTTGAAGCTGTTGGAGGATAAACCGGGACAGCAAAGCACTGTAGCGGGAATAGAAGCGCGGATGGGAGTGATGTATTACATGGTTGGAAGATACGAAGACGCGAGGAACTGTTTCGAGAGTGGCGTGGCGAAACTTAGAGCCAGCGGAGAGAGAAAGTCGGCGTTTTTCGGCGTTGTGCTGAACCAGATGGGATTGGCTTGTGTTCAGCTTTTTAAGATCAACGAGGCTGTGGAGTTGTTCGAGGAAGCGAGATCAATTCTTGAGCAGGAGTGTGGCCCTTGTAATCAGGACACCCTTGGTGTCTATAGCAATCTTGCAGCTACCTATGATGCTATGGGAAGGTAATATATTCTTACAAACTAAGGCATAATATGCATTAAATAGTATGTACTTGAACTTTTCTCAAATAAAACTACCACTCCGCGCCACTTTGCTCCCTTCTGATTGGAGATAGAAAGCAGAAAAATGGCATCTTTGAAAAGTCAAACTATCCAAAAATGTTGACACATGACATTTACTTTTTTACTTTTCGAAGTTGAGGGAGATGCGAGTGATTTTGAAAGTTCAGGGGTGGTAGGTTTCTGAGGACTAGTTCATGTAACTACTAATGCATTAAGCCTATAAGCAATATATTTTTACAAACTAATGGCTTGAAGTTCGCTCAAAATAGTGGCTAGCTGAAGTTTTACGTGTAAATGTTCTTGAATTTTGTGGGTTTGGATACAGGGTGGATGATGCCATTGAGATATTGGAGTATGTTCTTAAACTAAGAGAGGAAAAGCTTGGAACTGCGAATCCTGATTTTGAGGATGAAAAGAATAGGCTAGCGGAACTTTTGAAAGAAGCTGGCAGGGCTCGTAACAAAAAGGCGAAATCTTTGGAGAATTTGATCGACAACACTACGAGAAGGACAAAGAAAGAATCAAACAAGAGGTGGGCAGGTCTTGGTTTTAGAATTTAAACGTTTCTTCATATTTAAACACACGTGCACATTCTGTAACATAGAAGATTATGTATAGTAGCATCAATGTTATGTGTTTGTTTCATATGATTTTCTTGAGTTTTTGAGATGATTTGTTTGTCATATTTCTGATTGTTTTTCATTGATTTGATTTTGTGTTGTCCGTTGAGAAGAAGAATGCGCATTCAGCAAATAAAATTTAAAGATGTTCATTCCCATGTTTTAGAACAGTTTCGTCATGAACATAGTTAACAAATATACTCTCTTTTGTGGGTGCTAAATTTGTGTTGATGATGCTTGGTTTCATTTATCCCATCTAATTTGCGTAATTTACCAAGTGGTGTTATACTAATATATTCTTTGAGCAAGATAAAAGCATTTGATTCTAAAAGTCTAGGGTTTTAACACTTTTCTCGTCAACACATGTAATTACTAGAAAAAAAAGTACAAGTGCCGAGTATTTTGATATTTTCTCTCTTGTTTTAATCTATAGATTTTGAATAAATAATTCAACAAATGAAGTTCAAATTAAATGAAAGAAAATATTTGGTATCAATTTAATTGAGCGCAAACAATTATTATAAAATCTCAATAATCAATTTTAGTAATAAAGATACTAATTTTTGAGGAATCTGTAATTTCAAAGAACTCACAAAATAGGTTAA
>CATIWQ010195996.1:0-14344 GCA_949673415.1 Euphorbia schlechtendalii | reverse complement strand
CTTATCTAAATAGAAAAATGGTGACCACTGCAAGTATACAGTTACGATGTAGTTTTAAAAGATATCAATCCCACAGGGAAGGAATGGCTCTAAAGATCAATAAGAAAAATGAAATAAAGAAAATAAAATATTTTTGGATTTTACTTGGGAGGATTGGAATGAAGAATGGATAGATATATGTATGGAAGACTAGAGATTCTAAATATATAGATTTTCCCTACGAAATAAGTATAGCAAAGAAAACATGCAAGTTCAACAAAATTATTAAGTTCAATAGACTAATTTAACATAATCGATTCTAGACACTCAGATGTTCAATGATTCACCGTATAGCAACACATGAAATGACTTTTCTAAATCTAGTGCAACTGAATTAAGACAATAATATAAACATGGACATTTAGCAAGTTACCATTGCAGAAATGTTGACTCACTAAACAACGTTAAAATCATAGATCCATTGATTCTACACAATCTCGTTAACCCCGAAACTACTCTTAATGTTAACTCAAAGGCATATAACTTGATTAATATAAAACACTCAACACGAAATACACATTATGACACATAAACATATCATAAACTTTGAAATAGAAAGTATAAGTAGAAAGCAAAGCAAAGTTGTAAGGTATGCAAGTGAAAGCTAAATTTGATCAAATAGTATCCACTCTTTAATGAGAGTCATCAATTCTCACAATTCCTGCGTCTACTTTGAATTCGATCTCAGCCCGTACACAACCTCCTCTAGGATACCATTCTTTGTGAATATCTAACAAACGAATGTTGAAGAACGAAAAATTTTATTGATAAGTGATTTGCAAGTACACTTATACAATAATAGCTCAAATATGTAGAGAAATCTAGTGATCGAAATAAGAATTCGAATCACTTAAACATTTTCTCGCTAACACTTATGAACGTAGCAAAAACTAAATAATTTCGCTCTCTATCTACACACACACACACACAATATCTCTCACTTTTCTAATTCCAATGCCACACCATGCACTCCACGAAATTTGAAAGGTTTGGAGCTCTATTTATAGAGTTCAAAGGGTTGCGTCTATCCAAACAAAGAGTTGTGTCCATTGGTGAAAGATTGCATCTCTTCATTGTGATTAGTTGAGAAGCTTTAATATTATCTACAATGGATAAGCATCTATTCATGATTGGTTGACTTCTGATAAGTGTTTTTTCGTTGGTAGTTGATGGTGGTTGATCATTCTTATCTGGCGGTTGGTAGTTAAGAAGATTTGACCAAAAAATAGTCCAAGTCGTGAATGCGATAAACAAGTCACAACCGTGAATCTTTGTTTGACAAATTTCTGTTTCTAAAGTGTATCAAGTCATGACTTTGAATTATTGTCATGATCATGAATTGTGTTTTTCTTCAGAATTCTTCTTGTAACTTCACCGATCTTCGACAGCTTCGATCCTAAGCCAAATCTTTAAGTTTCACGCATTTTTTCACACCTTTTTCACCCTTTTTACATAGAATTCCACTTTAGATCATTTTACTCCCAAGATTTACCTAGTATCTACATTTCCACCAAAAATAACTACATACCACGTGAAATCTTTTATATAAAGTATAAAAATGACTTAAATTATAGTATTTAGTGTGTAAAATTATATTGATAATAAGTGTAATTATACACTTATCACCATACATGTTATCTCATACCATATGCTGCTGCCCATGCATGTACGAAATGGTTGATTTGAACATCTATTTATAGAGTGTGAAAGGTTGCGTTTATCCAAATGAATACTCATGTCCATTAGTGAAAGGTTGCATCATCTTCAATGTGATTGGATGCAAGATTTCATCCTTATCTTAATGGATAGGCACCTTTTCGTGGTTGCATTATCTCCAAAATGTGTCTCTTCGTGTGACAATTGATGGCGATTGATCATTCTTATCTGGCGATTGGAAGTTGAGAAGAGTTTATTAAACCTGTCATGATTTATGAGCATGACATACATGTCACAATCATGAATGTAAGTTGGTAATTGATTGTTTGTGAAGAATGATAAGTCACAATCATGATAGATAGTCGCGAGCGTGATTTGGCCAATCGCGAGTAGGAACCACGATCGTGACATGGTCATGACTTATGCTTTTCTTCATGATTCTTCTTTGCAACTTTACCGATCTTCGACAACTTTGATCCTAAGCCAATTCCTTGAATTCCACGCATCTTTTTGCACCTTTTTCAATCATTTTGCATAGAATTCCATCTTTGATAATTTCACTCCAAAGATTCACCTAGTTCCTACACTTGCATAAAAAACAACTACATACCATGTGAAATCTTTTATATGAAGTATAAAATGACTCTAAACCACATCATTTTAAGAATAAAAATATCAAGATAATAAGAGTAATTATACTCTTATCACTCATGGAGATCTTAATTGACAGGGCGCAGCCTAATATTCGTGATCGCCTGGTAAACAAGTACTTGGGCTTCATTGACATCATCCAGACAAGACTTGATATTGAGTGGAACCTCTGAGAATGGGACCATCACATTTTCATCGTGGGAACTGGGATCCCCTCAAATCAAGTCCTTGATATGCTTGCCTAATCTTCCCCTGGGGTGAATTCTATGGGATCAACCCTGATGTTTGTCAAGAATGTGATAGGGGACTATGACCTATTCGAGTCTGTGTATGTTGCAAACAGAGCAAGTGAGAAGGAGGAAGAGTTGGAAGTAAGGAAGGTATCGATGAAGCCTGTCGAATTGGATGGGTACATATTGAAGTCTAGGAGACTAAGAGATAAGGATAGCTCCCGTCTGCTAGAGGGTGAGGAGATTGTATACAATAAGGGGCTAATCAATTTGAACTCTTGTCAGTTGAAGAATAGTAAGAGAAGGCGAGAGGAGCCGCGGTACCCATGGCAGACACTCGTTGAAATGAGGGTGATAGAGAATTGAGTCTTAAGGGTGACCCGTAGTGGTCAGGTTTTTAGAAACAATCCTATCCAACTTGGGAACTCTTAAATTGAAGAGACTATAAGAGATCACACTAAGCCACCCTTATCCCCGATGGTCAATGAAGATGAGCTGGAAGTTTATCCCTTGGTCAACTAGGTAACAAGCACTCAGTCTAAATATAGCATATGGCAACTATTGCACTTCTTCGAGGAACATTACCAAGGATTGGTGCAAAAGTTGATGGAAATGGAAGCAACACTAACTACTTTGGTGATTGAGATGTACTTTGTAATAGGGGAAGGGATACCCTTGAAGAAAAATTTGGCCATCATGTTTGACTGGTCTGACTTTCCACCTGAACACCAGAAACACTATAAGGCCCTCTTCATAATGGTCGATATCTTCAATAGTGTTATCCCTTATGTGATGGTGGCTGACATGTCAGCTCTCAGTTTGTGCCTGCTCAAGGTACTACCTCACTTGGGCTTAAATGAAAGTATGCTGGAAAGGTCAAACTTAGTCATCCGAGCCTACGACGATTTCAAGCGCGGGGTTGTCAGAACATTTACTACGGCCGTATCAGTGAATGGGGTGAAATCTAAGGTGAATTTCATGGTATTGGACATACTGGTTTCTTATTCCTTACTGTTAGGCAGGTCGTGGATTCATGCCCTTGGCGCTGTCCCCTCTACACTCCACCAAAAGATAAAACTGGTTCATCAAGGAAAACTAGTAACTATAGAGGTGAACAAGGAATTAGTGATGGCGGTGATGACTTTCTTAGAATAAGGACTGGAAGGGCTGAGGGTATCTATGATAAGCCGAGAATGAGAGAAGAAGAAGAAGAGAATCCCCATGGGGTACCGCAATTTCTTGGTGGGTTTGAAGAGAATCATGAAGAAACAAGGGTTCATTCTTGAGAAGGGACTCGGTAAGCATCACTAGGGCATGGTAGAGGCCATCAACCCACATCTTTTAACTCCTATAGCTGGATTGGGATTTACCTAGAGGCACAAGATCTACAAGCACAAGTGAGCTGATACTGGTAGGCGGAGAGGCTATGCCTGGATTTGAGATTTTTGGGGATGTGTTTGATTTCCCGAAGGAGTGTATGCTTACTTTGATTATCAAGTCTATGGATGGCTCAGAGGAAGTTGAGTGCCTGGAAGGGGTTTTTGAGGAAGGGAGCAGGTTATGGCTCCTAGAGTTGTGGTTGCTGCTACCAAGGATAAGGGAAAGGCAAAGATGTTCTTTGAAGACGAACCTAAATCTAAACCCATGAAGGATGAGGTGTAGGAGGTGATCATGACTATTACCAAAGCCCTAGCTATCTTGATGAAAAAGAACGAAGGAGGCATCAAAGAATAGCTAGCTGCAGTTGTGGAAGTCATCACTAAAGCCGCTACGAAGGAGAAGAATACCATCCTTGCTAAGCCCATCCTTGAAAAGCCAACCGCTATGATGAAAGAAGACCCTCCACCTGTGGAGGAGAATGATGCTAATGATGTAATTTTTAATATTACAAACATTTTTTATGTTCACAACTCTGCCTATGAAGCATTTCAATCAATGAATCTGAAATTTACTTACTTGAGTGATGTTTTTCCAGATGGCAGCATGCATTTCCATGATCATATGCATAATTTTTTTAGCATAACTGATACCTCATTGCATGAAATAAATTTGAATATGGATGAATCACCTAAAATGGTGACTATTTCGAGTGATCTGACTCTTGAAGAAGAACATGAGATAACACATGGTAGCATTTGCCTGGTTAAACGAAGACATGCCGAGGGTTGATAAAGAGATCACCAAGCATAGAATCCCAACCAATTCATGAGTCAAACCTGTCAAGCAAAAGCTGTGAAGACTACGACCTGAATGGGCTGAGAGGGTGAAGGTAGAAGTGGCAAAGCAGATAGAAGCTAAGTTTTTAGAAGTAGTGGAGTACCCCACCTGGCTAGCCAACATCATCCCAATTGTGAAGAAGGATGGGAAGGTCAGGGTATGTGTGGATTTCCTAGATTTGAATAAGGTCTCGCTGAAAGATGACTTCCCTTTGCCTCATATCAACATTTTGGTTAACAGTGTTGCCTGGGCTGCTATGTTCTCATTCATGGATAGCTTCTCGGGGTATAATAAGATCCTCATGGTTATTGAAGATAAGATCAAAACTGCCTTCATCACCGAGTGGGGGGTTTACTACTATAAGGTCATGCCTTTTGGGTTAAAGAATGTCGGGGCAGCATTTCAAAGAGCTGTAACAGCCCTACTACATGACTAAATCCACAAGGAAGTAGAAGTGTATGTGGATGATATGCTAGTCAAGTCCAATACTCAGGACAAGCATCTGGTAGTCCTTAATAGAAATCTTACTCTAAATGAGAAGTACAACCTCTGCTGAACCCGAAGAAGTATGTATTTGGGGTCACCTCAGGAAAGCTATTGGTGTATATAGTAAGTCAAAGGGGCATAGAAATGGACCCAGACAAGAGCCTAGCCTTCAGGGAAATGCATGTGCCAAAGATAGATAAAGAGGTGTGGTTATTCCTAGGATCTTTGTAATATGTCAGCAGGTTCATCGCTCGCTTGACTACCATTTGCTAGCCAATCTTCAAGCTTCTACAAAAACACCAACTGATGTTATGGAATGACCAGTGACAATTTGCATTCAAAAGGATCAAATAATATTTGATCAACCCTCCTTTTTAGAAGCCTCCTGTTTCAAGGCATCCCCTTATTCTTTACTTGGCCATTGTAGAATCATCTATAGGGGAAATGCTAGTGCAAGAGCATGATGATAAGAGGGAGCATGCAATATACTACTTAAGCAAGAAGTTGCTAGAATGTGAGACTCGCTATATGGTGTTACAAAAGATATGTGCAGCAATAGTATGGCTAACTAAAAAGTTGCACCACTACTTCCAATCTTGTCAGGTGCATGCAGTGGTTAAGGTTGACCCCATGAAGTACTTATACCAATCTCCCACGTTGGTGGAAAACTTTCTCGGTGGTTGTTACTCCTTTCCGAATTTGACATCGAGTACATCATCAAGAAAGTCATCAAAGGCCAAGCGGTTGCCGAGTTCTTGGCCAATCAGGTAAGGGACTATGATTAAATGGAAAACCTGGGATTCCCAGATGAAAAAATATCCTTTGTAGAGGAAGTAAAGAAGGAGTGGTCCATGTACTTCGATGGTGCTATGAATCGCAAAGGGGCAAGCCTAGGTGTAGTCTTGCTCACACCGTAGAATGAAGTCATCCCATTATCCAAGCGCTTGGAATTCCTAGTCATGAAAAATGGGGTAGAATATGAAGCTTGTTCATTCGGCTTAGAAGCACTGCAGAAGGTTAGAGCCAAAGAAGTCTCGATTATCAAGGATTTTCAGCCCTGGTTATTTGACAAGTGATCAGTGATTAGGAGATTAAGGAGGAATCGCTCCACCCCTATCTAGAAGTAGTCTGGGTAGCCTCTGCTAAGTTCAATAAATGTGTTTTCCATCATGTGTTTCAAGAAGATAATCAAATGGTAGACTCCTTAGCCACTTTGGCCTCTATGTGGGAAGGGCCCTAGACTCAACCCATTAAACCTTTAGTTCTTAATTATCCAAGGAGCCCTATTATTGCAGAGTGGTGATAGTTGATGAAGATTCAAACTCTAGCTACCGGCACTTAGATATAGTCTGATTCATGAGGTATGTGGTTTATCTTGAGGGGGAGACAGGATCCAAGCGCACTTCCCTTCATTGATTGGCTATCCTATTCTGGCTTCTTGATAATAATCTATTCTGACGTACTGTAGAGGGTTTATTGCTCTGCTGCCTGAATGAAAATGAGGCTCTTCTTGCAATCAAACAGATGAACATGGGTGATTGTGGCCCACAGATGAATGGCTTAGCTCTGGCCAAGAAGATCTAACGTCAAGGATATTATTATACCACTATGGTCGTTGACTACGTCGTAGAGGTTAAGAAATGCCATGAATGCCAAATTCATGGAGACCTTAGCCATCTACCTCCCTCAGATCTCCATAACTTATCTACGCCAAGATCATGAACATGGATGGAAACAAATTCATCAACCTGATATATCAAGATAGGTTTAAGTGCTACCACCTTTAGGAAAAAAATAAATCCAGAAAAGTAGTACAAAACCCAAAAAAGATACATGCAAATAAGTCCGTCAGCTAAACACTCTGCTGGTTGAGCAACAATTAGGGCCTTTTTTCTCAAAATAAGATAGTCCGATAAGTTGAAAACCTGAAAGGGTGATTCAAGCAAAATTTAGGATAATGAGTGACAAATAAATTCATTAGTTAGAAAACCTGAGAGGGCTAGCTAATGACAGGAGTTAGATCACTCGAAACATTTGTACTTTGATTAATTCAATCAATAAAGATATCATTTCTTGCTAGAAATATTTACTCGTATGTTTATGGAAATGTATGAATGACAGTGCTTGAACGTCACAAGTAAACAAAAAACATATTACAATACGATTAGTCTAATAGTTTGTACTTACAAGATGAAAAGATAAATAAATTCAATAGAATCATACCACAATGGTATATTCTAAGAAAAAGTCTATTAGTTTTTTTTTAAAAATAAAATAGCATCATTCTCAACAAGTCATCATTGGCTCTACCCACGACCGTAAGGGCTCAGCCCGTCTTCCTCCCTCAACCACTCACGCGTCACCTAAGTATACAGCTCAGGGTCTGTCAAAGACCTAATCGCTCTAGCCATCCATAATAGAATCTATTAGTCTTTGTAGTCTAGATCACCCCATTATCAAGGAGGGTAAACTAAGTATGCTAAACCCACAAGACCGGCAGTCTATCTAGCCAAGAGTGATGCCACTCAAAAACTCGAGAAGAGCATATGCTATGCGGTATCCTTTGGCACCTCTCGTACTGCCTACATATGCAGCTGGGCAAGTAAAATATAGAGAGGTATAAGCCCATCAACAAGATCTCGTCCTCATGCATCAGGATTGCTACATGAGTAATCTCCTACCAAGGGAAAAGCTAGCAAACCCTATCATCATGAAGCTAATCGAAAATCTAGATCCACTCTTGCTCAGTCATCTAGGAATGTCCCTCAATGTTCAGCCCCCGCTTGTTATAACGGGCAAATAATCAGAAGGAATTCCCCGTGGATCACCAATTAAGGAAAGCTTCTCAACCAACCAAACCTGAAATAAACCTTGTTAGAAGTGCAGAAACTGAGGAGAATCAATGAATTGTCATTTTAGGCCTACCTTGAGAAGCTTGAAGCGATCATCGACTAGATCAGGGTGAGAGCTAGCGACATCCATGCTAATGAGATTCTCCGCCAACGCTAGTGCTGACAGAGAATTCCCCGGACAAAGGGGATCAATGATAAACAATAACCGGAACAGGGCAACAAGACATCAAGAGCAGATCCACCATGTAAGGCTAGGTAATGTGAGCTCTAGAAGCACTGACATACCAATCCGACATAGAGTCGACCCGAAACCCCCTAGGAGATGGTGGATGAGTAAGAAAGGGCAACACAGAATCCAAATTCCATAGATCTCGAAGGGTAGCTTAAATACCAAAGCGATAAGCTGAGACCGCTAAGGGAAAAGCCCGAGGACATGGAATCCTGAGGATGGCCTGATACTCCTCGATTATTGGGCACAACTTTAGTAAGTAAATCGAAAGACGTGAGCGGTCGGATCCCAAAATGAAACTGCGGCCCTAACTAAAGCCTTATTCACTAGGTGGAATGTGAGATATTGGAGCCCCCATAAGCCAAACCTCTCGAGTGTCTTCCATTTTGGGTTCTTCAATGTGCGCAAGATAGACCGGAGTTGTTGGTTGTGGGTTACCATTTTAAGAAAAGCAGAAAAGAAGTAAAAATCTGGAATTTGGATGCAATGTTGTTAATGACTTGGTGATATCGTTAATGATATGGCCCAATATCGTTACCAATATTGCAATGTCGTTAATGGTATTGTGATATCGTTAACGATATGGCATTTTTGGCAGTTTTCCTATATATATTAGTAGACTAGATTTTCTCATGCGGTTAACGATATGACAGTTAAAGTAGCTAATCGGAGGTGCCATGTTGATGAAAAGTCAATTTACAGGTTAATTTGGGACTAGGGAAATTTACCATGAGAGGCACGGTCCACCGGGGTGTTTAAGTTGAAAATAAAGGTACCGGGTCAGGGATCCGGAAAAAGTTTTGTAGAGAAAGTGAAAACATTTTTAGATCGGTCAAACCCGAATCCTCCGTCTCTGAGTGTAGAGTTGCCACCTGGATTAGCTCTTTCTAGGAATTAGAGTCTTGTGAGGTTTAACGTTTGGGGGATGCCCCACTAAGACACAAAGATTGGGGTTCGAGATAAGTTGCTTATTTCTTATTGGATCACATTATATTACATCTATAGAAAACTGTATTTCTTAATTGTGCATATTTGCACTTATGTCATTTTTCGAGTAATTATGCATGATTCACGTATATTTGAAAGCATTAAATCCATCCATAAAGTAGTACATAAATGTGGAAAGTAAAGATTAAAAAATACAAAACCTCGGGGGATGTAACTGCCCACCTAATCTATTAATTACATTTCCCAAAAAATAATTGAAATTGTGATACCCAAAGAAAAGTTAAAATCCTAAACATACATCCACAAAGGTTAACACATGGTATATTATAATACATTGCACGTTTGCTCGATTTTGGCTTTGGCGAGGCCCATGTGGCCTATTGAAAAATCACGGTAATGGGTTTGTCATTTGAAATAAAATAATTTATTTTATTAACACGTTGGTTGCTCATTTTAAATAATGAAATTGCTTGCATGGTCAAATAGTAGGGGCTGTTATCCGGGAATATACTTTTATTCCCTTCGTGGGGGTATTCTAGCATATATCTCCATTAATAAATAAATTACGGATGAAGAAAGAAAAATTACAACATTCGAAATAAAATTGAATAATGAAAATCTTAGGTCCACAGATGAAATAAGAATAAGGAATAGCAGACATTGAGCACGAAATCAGCAGTTCTAGAAACTCAGAGGCTTACCCTTACGAAGCGAATCCACTTCGAAAATATACGCTCGACCCTAGGAAGTTGTCCTCGCCATCTTTTAGTTTAGGTTGTTGTGTGGAAAATAAGTGTTTATTTATCCAAAAGATAATCTGACTCGAGCACTAAATTTGTTTTAGACCCGGGAATATCTGAGGATTTTTGTGAAAAAATATGGAAAAAAATTATTTGAAATAATAAAATTCGCGATCCAAACGTGTTTTGGATCAAACTATAATCAAAGAAACCTTAAAAGAAATGTAGAAAATGATGGACTTATTTCTCTAGAACAATGTTATTTTTTTGTAAAAACTTCTCCATCATTATTGAGAGAAAACTATTTTTTCTGTTAATTTATTTCCGGTCCTTAAACAATGAAAATTCCCTGATATTTATAGGGGAATTTTCCTAAAAACAAATCGTAATCTGAAAAAAGTTCTAGCTAGCCTCGCCAGAACTTCTGGCTAGCCTTGCTAGAGTTCTGGCTAGGCTAGCCAGAACATCTAGCTAACCTTGCCAGAGTTCTGGCTTGGCTCGCTAGAACTCTGGCTAGCCTCGCCAGAGTTCTGGCTAGGCCAGCTTCGCTCCTCGCCGCAATTTAGGGGTGAGGTTGAATAGCCCCGGTTTTTTCTTTTTTATTAATTAAAATTTTTTTATAAATATTAAAAATATGTTCTATTAGTTAAAAAATATTAATCAATTTTTACTAAAGTCTATTTTTTCCAAGTTCTTAAAGAATAATTTAAGCCATTAAAATAAATTAGTGACGAGGAGCACTCCCATTTGAAGATCTCTAGTTAATTGAACACAGTGTGATTTAAGGATAAAAATCTTGAAAAGCCTTCATCATCGAACACGCGAGCTGGTACAAAATCTCGTGCTCACAGCTGCCCCTCGTGTGATCATTGCTGGTTGTATAACCAATATGATCACAAAAAATGGAGCGTCGGGATTGAGACTATACCTGATCAGTGATGATGTGGGTCTTCCTTTTTGGTGCCATGTCCTCATGGGATTGTCCATTTCTTTCTTCGGATCCCCTTGATGCTTGATGCCCCTTGTGGGCCGATCGATCGTTTCTTTCAGCGACGTCCCTCTAGTAGTTGGCAACTATTTCTTTCTTTGGTTGTGATCCTTGTGTGCCCTTTGTGAGTTCAGTTAGCTTTGACCTTTGGAACTGCTGGAGATGGGTGCCTGAATCCATTTCAAAGGCGACCCCGTGTGGAGGGATATTCAACCGTTTCTTTCTTCGGTCGGTGGATGAGACTATTTCTTTCTTCAGTCATCGAGATAATCATCTCCTCTTTCAGTTGTCTTTCCTTGGAAGGATGTTGACTTGCTTACTGTGACAAATCAGAAAGAAATGTAATGTTAGTACAATTTATGATGCATGTTTTAATTATTTGATTGAGTTTATGTGAAGCAAAAAATTTTTCCCCTTCAATCAAAAATTAAAACATGATGAAGAAATGAGTTTAATGAAAATTT
Source organism: Euphorbia schlechtendalii (assembly GCA_949673415.1). Classification (NCBI taxonomy): domain Eukaryota; kingdom Viridiplantae; phylum Streptophyta; class Magnoliopsida; order Malpighiales; family Euphorbiaceae; genus Euphorbia; species Euphorbia schlechtendalii. Next base: position 2,844 of record CATIWQ010195996.1, on the reverse strand, counting down.
AGGGATGTCCCGATAACTGCTCTGTCATTTTAGGAGGATTTTGTGATTGTGATGTTGCTTGAACAGGGCCTAAGTAGGCTTGAATTGGCTTCAAGCTTGAGTGGGCCATCATCTTTTTTTTATGTTTGTAAGTACCTCAAGTGGAGGTGGAGTTTCTTGTTTACTGGGATGGTGCTACCCTAGCTTGGCATCATCTTTACCTGTAGGTAACGTGATGTGAATGTAATGCATGACTTTATGGATGAACCATATTTATCATATGATGTATGTTCATCTGTCGTAGGTGTTGTGGGCTGGATTCATTGAAGAGCCTTTTCTTGTGCTAGTGCATGGTTGCCCTTAGGATTTGTCTTATTGAGGATTCCATGGATGACTTCCTCAAAGTGACGACCATGGGTTCGTTGAATCAGATTCGAGTTCAGAGCTTGAATCTTGTTTGAGGAAGATCAAGATGAGTCGTTGACCCTGCATTGTAGCAGTGATGACCGTTTGGAAGCTATTGCCTCAAGTGTTGGAGGTATATGATTTCACTTACCATTCTAAGGAAGAGATGATGAATTTGATAATTCTTTAATGCTAATTTTAGCTTAGACTGCCCTTACGGGTTTTCAATCTATCAAGCCTTATCTTAATTTTTGCATGGATCGCCTTTTGAGGTTTTAAATCTAGCGGACTCATTTTTCTTTATTTTTACTTTTTCATTTTTTTGGATTTTTACTTGCTATATTCTACCATTAGCATGCAAGCAATCAAAATAAGCATATTCATAAAGATTCAGTAAAAATGACAATTCATTGATGAACTTAATAGGGGTATAAATGTTTCAAATGATTTAACTTCTACCATTGATTAGCCTTCTCAGGTTTTCTAAATAATGTGGTTCTCTCGATGTCCTAAATTTTGCCTAAGCCACCCTTTTCGGGTTTTCAACTCAGCGAACTATTCTACTTTGAAAAGAAGCCCCAATTTTTGCTCAACTAACAGAGTGTTAACTAACGGGATAATTTTTTTATTGGTACTACTTTTTATCCATTCATTTCTTTCACATATGCGTGATAGCAATTGTGCAAGACTTGATTGATTTGGCACTGTGCATGTCGATGACTTCAGTTGTCATGTTTTACATTTCTTATCAATTGGTTCTCATGCTTCTTTACATGCTTGAGGTATCTGTGATGATGAGTCTTAGTGTTTGATTATCAATGTTCCCTTATATGAGTTCAATTGTACTCAAATGATAGGTGACTTTATCGGGATCAGAGGCCTCAGACAAATTAGGCGTATCATTTGTAGCCTGATTCCATCGAGGGTGAACAATTTATGTTCAATGATGTTCCCTCCATAATGTAATGATAAGCCCATAAGTGCTGGTGAGTCATGTGATGGAGTCATTGACGTGCTCAACGGCTTGACCCCTTCTTTGTGTTGTAGGTTGTTTGACCTCCATTCGCTTTGTTGACACTTTAGTCTTATTCTGGCTTTGATCCTTTTGATCTTTTACTTAATTAACTTAATAGTCAATGGACGTTCCGTGCTTGGAGATCTTTTTATTAATCTTTTATCTTTATAGGGTGAGGCAAATGCTATCACACGTTGTCTACGTACCTGTGTTTGTCTCTCACTTTCTCTCAAGAGTCAAATCATTTGAAATTACAGTAACTTTGGGGAATCCATTTATACCTAAATTAATTTCATGATATGATGTGTCACATGTGCTAAAAACATTATGTATATACTTATAAAAATGCATGATGTCATCGATAGAAGATCAAGCAAATAAACAAAGTTCAATTTATTCAAAAATACAAAGGCCTAGTGGGAAAAGTAGCTAAATGCTAATTTATTACATCATCAATCATGGGTTATTCTAGTGCCCCTCAGATGTGTCCATGGATTCAAAGTGCTCCATCCTATCCATCTTCTCAAACACTTCTTGATAGCTCGAAAAGATGTCTGACCCAAACTTGTTCCTGTATGATGGCAATGCACCGTCTAGAAGCTTGGTTATCATCTCTAGTAGACTTGAGCGAGCCCAAAGCCTGACTTGTGTGGCCATCCAATCCAGGTAGTAGGATTTGAAGCTCTCACCCTGCTCCTACCATATAGCCTTGGATGTTGCATTGTGGTTTGTATTTGAGAGTTAAAACTGCAATGCCCCATTATAGCCTGAGTAAGGCTATTCCAATCAGTAGTTATGTCCTGCGAAAGGTGGCTATACCATTCATTGACTGGGTGGCCTAAGGTGATGACAAAGAGCTTAACCATCATCCATTCGCTGACCCTTAATGCTCTCATCACCATTTGATAATGCGTTAAGTGAGTGCGTGGGTCGCCAGATCCCATATACTTTTCAAACTACAGCATTGCAAAGTTTGGGGGCAAGCTATCTTCATCCTCGATTATCTGTTGTACCGAGTATGGATTCCTAAGATGGCCACAGTGAGTGGCCAAGAACTGTTGTCATAATTTTACCATTCCCAGTTGTTGGAGAATGTCGTTCCCTACGCTTGGATAAGAGCTATATTGCTCCTGGGGAAAGGCGATGAAAGAGGGTGGGCAGCTGGGGTCGCTGGAATTGTGATGCCATTGATGTACTCCAACTAGGAATAGGCTGTTAGGTCATTCCTTGGTAGAAAGTGTTAGATATAGTGTATGCCCCAAGAGCAATTACAGTAGTACATTAGCTTGTATGATGTAAAAAAAATTTATTAATTAATAAAAGGCATTTCTTTGTTATTCAAAGTTGTTTCTTTAAGTATATGTACATTTATATGTTATACTTATTAATTGATTAACAAAGTCCATGACATAAGTTATAGCATAGAAGAGAAATCATAGTGGGAC
>CATIWQ010195940.1:0-18653 GCA_949673415.1 Euphorbia schlechtendalii | reverse complement strand
AAAAGTCTAGTCATGAATGATAGAAAATAACAATAACAAATAGGCTTCTTCACTTTAAGTAAAACTAAAGTATTATACTTGAAATGCAACTCGTCGTTAGCTTCGTATGCATTCTTAAAGCTATATATATATATATATATATATATATATATATATATATATATATCCTACATCGGAATTTTCCATGTCTATTATGTGATAATAAAATTAGATAACTGTATCTTATCACTTACACCTAAAGCTTTTACATTTTTAATAATAACTATAGAGCCATTTACCTTTCTTTGTTGTAACAAGTGTTGAGAGTCCATAATCCTAGCAAATTCGACCCAAATCCCCCTGCAAACTTCATAGTAGATGCTCCACAAAATCAGAAATCAAATCTTCACAACAAAAATTAACAGACATAACCTAGCTAACACAAAACAATTGAAATGTGATGAAAATCAAAGCGAACATTAGGCCCATCACAACCCATCATCTTAGGATAGCCGAACCCTTAGCCAAACTCGGACTAAGGTGGTTGAACCCTCCAAGTTTGGACCATTTAAATCCATCTATAAACCCTTTTACATAAAATCTAACTTAGGCATATAAGAGGCTTTATTATCTCGAGGCCAAGTCCTTAGTTCAAAATATGGAATGGACTAACTCTCAATCTACTCTAACTCTTACTATGTTCTCACCAGTGCGCTAACTGAAAAATTCGTTAAATCCAACAACAAAAATGTAAGATTTGATTATAATAACTTGTAAACCTGAGGAATAATAACTTGGAATTTTCAGAGGAAAACAAGAGTTTATAAAAGAACAAGCAAAGAGCCAATAACCTGTCAAAGTGTCATTGGAGACTGATTGCTGGCTGTGAAAAATTACAGAGGAGACTACCAATCATCACCAGAAGAGGTGCATAGTAACAAAGCAACAAGTGTTCGAAAATTGCAATTAGTAATTAGTGGGCAGCAAGCAACAAAGGATGGAGATACAAGTGAACCTAATTCCCTTATAGATGAATTGACGTAGTTAGGTTATCAAAAATGAAAAAACTAAAACCAAATAGGATAGACTTCAAGAAAATAGAAGATACATGAGAACTAAGGAATTAATAGAGGGTAAAGAAAAAAACTAAAGCCATCATTATAAGCAAAGTAGATATCGAGACCAGTATTGGTAGGCACGCACCACAAATGGCTTCTACTGCTCCTGAGGGTCTTTAACTTACTTGACGATACAAGGAGAGGCAAGGTGGAAGTGGAATACACGGGCACATCCATTAACCACGGAGAGAAGTGAGTCATAGTCGAAAAGATCGATTTGGAAAAGACAAAGACACAAAGATTTTCGTTGAAGATGGAGTATAGGGTTTTCGCCCAAAATAGAGAGCGAAGAGAAATAGAGGGAAAAGAGAGAATTGAAGCGAATCAAACCTAGACTTGTATTTTTAATTTTATGTTTCAAATTCTTTCTTTTTGTAAAAACTTTTTTGATTTTCTATTTTATGCTATCTATTCTTTCTAACTTACACTCCAATTAATTTAGTTCCATTATGTTATAAATGTAATTATTATTGTTGTTACTGGTAGCAACAATTAAAATTAGTAGTAATTTAAAAAAAATACCAATAAATAATAAACGTTCCTATTATTTTTGTGAATTGATAATTGTTATTAAATTATAACATGAATTAGAAATATATATTAAATTAAATATGATGAATGCATATTTACCCCCTTGAACTTGGAGAAAATGTACAAATTTAATTCTTACATTAATTAATGGTGTGTAAATTTACTCCTTAAATTTTTCAAAATTGTCTAATTAATCTCATCAACTTAGATGAACAGAACCATATAATCACATAGTCCATAGCAAATTAAAATTTGTCACACTAATTGTACGTGTAACGTTAAAAACATTAATGTAACATATTGAATACTTCAATCACAAATGCTATATCGTCACATTTCCCAATTTTAAAAACCATATAGCTTTTTTATAACTTTTTCATGCCTTTAATTTGCCTTACATAAACCTTTTAAGTTTATTATACTTTTCTCATATCTTCTATAAATTTTTAAATAATTTATAACTTTTTTATATCTTTCGTATATCTTATATATAGCTTTCATTTGCATTATTAACAACTTTTTATAGAATATTTTCCCTATTTATACCTATTACGTTATATTTCATAACACATATTACTTTCTCATACCTTTAATGTGTCTTTTCTTATTATTTGTTTCATACCTTCACATTTTATATAACTTTTCACAAAAGCTATGATTTTCTATAACTTTTCATAAAGTCTAAAACTTTCCTATAAAACTAACCTATATGTATACACACACATCATATATAAAATCCAAATCTAAAACCTTTAACTTTCATAAAACCAATAACTTTCTCATACCTTTGACATATATCATGTTGTCACACATGTAGTTCTTGTGACACTACATAATTTATTGTCACCTATAGAATATTTTTATTGACAATCATTAGTCATAAGTGACATATTTTTTGTTTCAAACTAAAAATATTGTCATAAAAAGAATAAATTTTTTATTACAAGCTTTTTATGTTGTTATGGAAATAGGTTTTGTGACAATAAAAATTTTATTATCACATATTGAATATTTTTTGGGACAACCTTTACTTGTAGCTGACATATTTTTGGTTTCCAATTAAATTATTGCCACAATAATAATAATTTTTTGTGACATGTTTATAATGTTGTCACCAAAATATTTTTTGTGACAATAAATCTTTTTTTTGTCACATATTTTATATTTTTAATGACAACCTTTAGTTGTAACTGACGCATTTTTTGTTTGAAATTAAAATTATTGTGACAAAAAAATAAAATTTTTTGTAACATGTTTTTTATGTGGTCACCAAAATAGTTTTTGTGACATTAAATATTTTATTGTCACATTTTCTGGATCTTCGGTTACAACATAAGTTGTCACAAAATACTATTAGTTATGATCATGGAATATTGTCACAAAACATCTATTATATGTGACAATTTTACAATAAAAAATCACACATCAAATTTTTGTGACGAGAGAAATTTTATTGTAATAAATAATAACTTTTTGTGATAATAGTTTTAATGACAAATATATTGTTGTCACAAATAACCATGTTTCTTGTAGTGATTGAACTTCAACAAGTGTAGAATTCACAGGAATTCCATTACAATTTTGTACACCCCTAGTTCGATCAAGGTGATTTGATCAATGAGATACATACCTGTGAATTTTGTGCTTTCAATCTTATTATAGTGAACTCCTACCTCATCACTGTAAACTAAGAATAGTGCCTCATACCATTCCTGAAAATTGATAGCCTTTCGTTGCTTATCGTATTCTTGAAGACAATTGCTTTGGTTTGTCATCTAAAAAGAAGTTTTTGGGTAAAACTTGGATGAAAGGGAATTAGAAAAGTTAAGTTTATTGTTTTTGGAAGATATTCTGTAGAGTTGATTATGAAATTCGTTATTTGAGACCACTTACCATCATTAAATAAAAGAGTGGAAGAAAAACTACTAAAAACTACTGAGAAACTGCTACACAGATGTAGTTTTCATGCTAGTCACGATTGCGAATAGGGTAGCGCGGTCATGAAATCTAGAATAGAATAGACAGAAGAAATTTGAGACAAATTCACCGGTACAAAACCATGTCATGGTCGTGAACTGAGTAAAAGAAAAGTATTTTTTACTTTTTTGAATTCTCTTGTTTTAAATATATTATTCAGTTCAACCTTAATTAACTAAATTTAATTAGTTTAAACAAATTTAGGAATAGAAAAAACAATAGAAAAATAGAAAATGAAAATCATGGTAAAACATACTCATCTACAATTGATATCCCTTGCTACTTATACCTGACTTCCCTAGCAACAGCGCCAAAAACTTGTTCACGTCTTTTGCACTAACTATGGAAGAGTACTCAATTATAAATGTGTTGTCAATACTCATAGCCAGTATAAAAGAAAAACCCATAACTATACGGTTGCGATGTAGTTTTAAAAGATATTAATCCCACAAGGAAACCCGTGCTTAGCGAAGATGTGTCACAAAAATATAAAAGAAAATATGGTAAAATAAATAATAAAATAACTCATCGAATTACAAGTCTCACATTTTAAGATTTGGTTTTTCACAAAACTTGAATTTAAGTTTTGATTTTTTAAAATACATGATCATGAGAATAACCACCAATTTCAGGTATAATAATTATTATACCAGGTATAATAGCTATTATACAAGACATAAAAACATTATACCTTGTATAATAGTCATTAAATTAAGTACAATGTTTATTATATTTTTCGAATATGAAATTTGAAATCAGATCTTAACATTCTCATTATCTTCGTTGATTTAATATTTATGTTGACTATTATACCAAGTATAATAGTCATTATACCTAGTATAATGGTTATTATACTTTTCAAAGGCGATGTCGAAAACATGATCTTTATAATTTTTTATCTCCAAATATTTTTTGTAATATTAGTTTGTATTATATCAGGTAGAATGACATGGTCTGAAAGCTAGATTCTAATGTGAAATATGAAATTTTATATTGGTATAATAATCATATACTATTCAAATGCGAAATCTGAATTTTCATCTTAATACTTTCTTTATCTCCAATTATGTGAATATGTTTTTGCATTACTCGTTATAATAGGTATGACGATCATTAAACCTTGTTTAATAATCATTATACCTGGTATAATAATCTTTATACCAGGTGCAATAGTCATTTTACCAGCTATAACGACATGATCCAAAAACTGGAGCCAAATAGAAGCTGGAAAAGACCTAAAAACTAACAAAGTAATCAGCAATCATACCACAACACTATACTAAAATCTTTCATGAAAGCTGAGTAAAAGTTCAAAAATAAAAAATCCTTGAATGATGTTGTTTCTCTCTGTTTGGATGCTCATCGATAGATCGGCAAAAATCATATTAATGACTTCTTTAGATCATAATTGAGAATGTTGCATCTCTTGAAACCCCAAAACGATCTCTTCTCCTCCATTTTTGCATTCAGAATACAATAAGCCATCACCGAAACTTAATAAATTGAGATCTAGAAGAAAAGAAGAAAATAGAGAATAAATTTAGAAAATAACCAGAGTAAAACAGCTTCAATCCATAAAATAGAACTGAAAATTGCAAAAAAAAATTTGATCATGATCTATGAAAACAAACAATAACAGAATCACGATCCAAAAAAGAAATCAAATCATACAGAAAAAGAAAATCGCAAACTATAAAAAAAATAAAAAACATAGTAAATTGGAATGTAAAAAAATTAAAATATGACTCTATTACAATCAATAAAAGAATGAGAAACAAGATGAAACAAATAAAAAAACCGAAAGAAATAAAAAAAGAACACAAAAAAAGAGGAAGAGCATACCTAAGGAGATAAAACGAAGGAGAAGATGAAGAGATGGAAAGATCTAATATTGAGGGATCATGATAGAGAGGGATGGAAAAGAAGAAGGAGAAGAAGAAGAAGAAGAAAAGAAGAAGAAGAAGAGAGAGGGAGAGGGAGTGAATAATAGATTTGAAAAAAGAAAGATATAAAAAGAAGGATACAATTATGATAAAAGTAAAAATGCAAATTTAAAAGTTAGGAAAATAAAAAATATTATTCCTTTCATGTAAAAGAAAAAATATTTTACCAAAAAATGGTATTTGCTTGTATTTCCCTTAGATAAACACAATATATATAACACACTTACTTCGTTTCTTGATATTATAATCTTTATATACGTGTAAAAAATATATTTGATGATACTTGTGAACATCTATTGACTTTATCAATACACATGTAATAAGCCTAACATAAATGTTTATTTTTGGTTTGGGTCACTCTCATGTAAGTTACTTATAATGTACCCACCCTAAATATCTTGTACATGCAAAACATATAAAGAAAATTCTGTTAAGACAACTCCTTATGCACTTAAATACAATGAAATGAAGTATTGGCTAGTGATTATAAGAGAAAAAGTTTACTCTCGATAATCTAGTCACAACATAAATCAATTCACTTATAACTTTACTTATAACATGGTATATAAAAACACAACAAAATAAACACAAAGTATAAACACATAATAAAATAGGCGATAAATGGAAAAAAACCAAAATAGTTGAGAACTCTAAAATTCAAACCATATTTTCACGTAAGTATTGTTAGAACTGTTCATCATTAGCTTTATTTAACTCTGATATTTATTTACACGAATCTTCCTTTTATGATAGATTTCTTGTAGATTAAGGATATAATATAAAGAACAATGATATTTTTTATAAGTACTTTGCAAGTACACCACAACAGTAAACTCTCGAGAATAAGATGAAATTTACAGAGAAAATGATCTCGTTTCAAGATTTTAATTAATTATCTATTGAACAAAACATAAATGTCTTCTTTGATTCTGGCCAAAATTCACTATATGGGGGTGAAAAGTTGTGTAATTTCACACCTTAATGGTTGGTGAAAGTTTCCTTTTTAGTTGGTAGTTATGACGATTGATGGCGGTTGAAAAATCAGTTAAGATTAAATAATTCGTAGGTAGGAAATAAGAGTGTCACCATCGTGAAAATGTTTAGCGATCGTGACTTTTGCAATTAAAACATTCAGCCTCTTGTTGAAGCATTTTAATGAGCACGAGATTTAGTAGTAGGGGAGAACTAGCTATCTTAAAGAGTCTCTATCTTTGACTTAGCCATTTTCAAACTTTCTTTATTTAAACGTTAATTGTCTTCATATTTTGCCCTTTTGCATCATTTTCCACACTTTTGTAGTAAATATCAATTTCAAACAAATTCCATCTTTAATTCACGTAAATCTATAATTGCAGCAAAAACAACTACATACCACGTGAAATATTGTAAAGGGAAGTAAAAACACTTAGAAAAGATATGAGAAAAGAAGAAATGTGTACTAAAAGAAGTGTTGTTTTTATACTTATCAAAGATCTACTTGAAGGACAAAAGTGGGGTTGAATAGCTTAGGTAGGAAGATCATAACTCAACATTCTTTCACATGGTTGCCTATGTTTCGAAATCATCCATAGGAATCCACTTTTTGATTTTTTATAGGGCTTTGTCCAAAATTTTAAGGTACTATCTAACCACATTGTTTCTTATTACATTAATATGTTCTTTATAGACTCGGAGGTACATGTGGATGGAAAACTTCTTTCTTTCATGATTCCACCATTTGTTATGAATGATGAGAATGAGGATTTGACTCCATGCCCTAATAAAGAGCATATTAGAGTTACGGTTTTCAAATGGGGCTAGCAAGTTTGAGCTGGATGGATTCGATATTAACCGTTCGGATTATGGTTTGCAAAGCGCCCCAACCCCGAGCCCTACCCTTCAGCCACCGTCAGACCACTATCCTACCCACCTTCAACCGCCATCCATCCATCAACCATCCCATCTCCATTTCCTTCGCTATACCCCAAAACCCTACCCACCCCAAGCTTCAACATCGTGAACCATAAAAAGTTTACTTCGAGAACTTTCCCAACACGCATGATGCATCTGCCATGCATTCAATTTTTGCTAAGTACAAAGTCACTAGTTTAGTCTAGAGAGCAAGGAGGAGGAAGTCCAAAAATCTTAACTTCGGTTTCATCACCCTTAATGGTTCCATTCTCGTTCATGAAGCTCTCTATCACCTCAATTCTGTCTTCATTGGGAACACCCGACTGCGCACTTTCAAAGCTAAATATGATCTCCGTAAATTGAATATCGCTTTTGCTCCACTCAACCATGCCCATGGGAAGGCTGCTGCCCCCAAACCCCCATTCCATGATTCGCCAAGGGATGTCCGTTCCTATGCGGAGGTTGTGTCAAATAAGGAATCCTCCTACATGGTGCAAACTGACAAATCATTTTTGACAAAAAATTAGGCCCCATTCTCATGCATGGTTAAGGTACGTGACATAGCGACAATCCCAAGGCTTTTTAATATTGTAAAAGAATGTAATTTTACAGTGAAATTCATTGCATCGTTGGGTGGTGACCGTGCTATTTTTACTTTCTTTTCAATGGATGCTTTTGTTGCATTTCTTGACAATGATTGGCACTTTCTAGATGACCTTATTTCTGAGGTTTCGGTTCTCGAGCTCAACTTTTCTCCGAAAAAGTGCTTGGTCTATTTTGACTTTCCTCCGACTATGATTTCTTTGCCCTTGATACGTTAATTGGCAACTTTATTAGGGAGTTTAGTACAAGTTGATTTTGATTTTATTCCCTACAGAGATTGGATGTGGTGTCTTATATTGTTTCAGCTCCCCTTGGTTTTGCAAATCACTCTTTTTAATCTGAAAGTGAACGAGACTAGTCATAAGATATTCGTGAACTTTAGGCAAGCTATAGCATGCAATCATGTCGGTGGCAGCACTGCCTCTTCTTATACGGAGGAGTCCATTGATGATGAGGGAATGCATTCGAAGGTGGCTAATCGTAGTGCAGCCAACTCCACGTCGAACTGCTAGGTTGGGACGAACTCTGATGGGGAAAACTCAGCAAGCTTGGCAACCCCTCTTCGTGTCAGTATGATAGGTCTTTCTAGGGATAAAAACATGGGTATATTAGCCCTAATTCAAGAAAGCGTGGTTAATATTTCAAGGGATAACAGTGTTTTTTAGTAGCTCCTATTTACGACTATGCAACAGACCTTTCCAGGGATAGAAAGGGTTTGACATTCACTTTCCGAGACAATGCGACCATTGCTTCCAGGACAGCAACATAAACTTGGTTGCTGAATCACAACCTAGTAATGGGTCATCTTCTGAACCCGACATTCGTAACATGAACCAGGTTATCCTACTCTCTCATAATGGTCCAATTAATGAAAATATTATGAGATTTGATGTGGGTAACAAACTTCGATTGTTTAAGGAAAGACATAATGATGTTATCTTATCTACCATGGATTTCGTCTTGGCATCCTAAGGGATTTATCTCCCTTGAGGTTTTCACTTCTTCTTATGTCATTAAATCTCTTTTGTTCGAATTGTAGAGGAGGGGTTCATAACAAAGAAAAGTAACGACTCGTGCTTTTGAATATACGTAAGTTAAACGTTAGTGTTCTCATTTTTGTTGAGACCAAGGAAAACTCCGTTCTAGATTTCGTTATCCGTTCTTTATGGGTGCACAACAACCACAACTTATTTAGTGTTCCGTCTCAAGGTTTATCGGGTGGCATTCTCTTTCCGTGAAACTCAACTTTGATCATCAGCACAATAATTCGCTCGTCCCAATGTTGGGTTATTTTTAAATATTCAGAATGTCAAGAGGATTACCATATCATCTCTATCTATGCCTCTACGGATGGTGACCTTCGAAATACGATGTGGCAAGAATTAATTCCGTTTACCAGATAATTCTAGAATTTATTGATTTAAGGTGACTTTAATGAGGTTCTCTACCCCTTTGAAATATCTAGTGGTAGAGCAACATCCACCATGGCTTCATTCTAAGACTTTGTCTAAGACTGGGATTTAATTAAATTATCGTTGCACGAGAGAAACTATACATGGTATAATAGTGTCTCGTTCTCATGAATTGATCGGGTGTTATCAACATTGAATTTTTCAGATTTATGGTCGAACATGTCGCTATCCACATTAGACTCAACTTTGTTAAACCATTTACCTCTTGACTTCCAAGCTCGACCAGCCCCCCCTCCGAAGAAAGACCTTTTCACTCGCTTAACTTTTGGTGGGAGAATCAAGAGTTCTTACCATTTATTAAGCAACGTTAGTCTGCGATTAAGAGTGCTCACGGAAACAAAAACATTGCTTTTAAGCTTCGCCTTTTAGAGAAGGATATTAAGCCGTGGCATGCAGCCCACTATGGCAACCTCAAGCGTCAAATTAAGGAGCAAGACTCTTAGGTACTTAACATCACTTCCAACAGTGCCTCCCATCCTTTACCAGCCGAACTGTCATCTCAATTGCAGCAAGTCAAAACCGATCTACACCACCTCCGTAATAATTTTTAAAGCCTTTGTCATCAATAAGCCAGAGTCTCTTAGACCATTTTAGGAGATATTAATAACACATTTTATTATCATGTGGCATCAGCCTATTATTGCCATGACAGAATTTTACAATTGGAAGTGGATGGAAGACTAACTTCTTGCGTTGAGGACATTACCAAAGCCGCCTGGAAATTCTATTCAAACCTCTTTGTTGCTGCCTTGATTATACCATTTTTGCTACATCATTTGAACATAATGAAGGTCTTAGATAGTCAAAATCTAGCATTGACCGCACCCTTTACCTTTGACGATGTTTAGAATTGTATTTTCGATTGTGCGGAGAATAAATCATCCAAACTCACCGGATTCAATTTCTATTTTACAAGCGCTTCTGGGATGATCTAAAACCCAACATCATGCATCTCTTACATGATTATCATGTAGCATGCAAGCTGCCGCATAGTATAAAAAGGTCCCTCGTGGTTTTGATTCTGAAAGTTCCTAGGGCAGCTTCTTTGACAAATTTCAAGTCGATTGCTTTTATTCAAGGTGTTTACAAAATTTTAGCCAAGCTATTAGCTTCGGGTATACAACTGATTTTACCTCATATTGTGTCCGAAAATTAATTTTGCTTTTATAAAGGGTGCGAGCATCCATAATTGTTCATTCCTAGCCTCGAAAATCGTAAACAGCATCCACCGCTCCCGTCACTCCTACCTCTTATTGAAGCTTGATTTCCATAAATCATTTGATTGCGTCTCTTGGAATTATATTGACGCGGTTCTCTTGAGTATGGGATTTAGCAACAAATGAATTTCTTGGTTATCTAATTGCAGAACAAGCTTGAGTACGTCAATTATCATCAATGGCCGACTGAGCGCACCAATCAATTTACACAAGGGGGTCAAATAGGGTGACCCACTATCACCCTTTGTCTTTATCTTGGCAACTGAGGGCCTAAACCAATTAATTGATGCGAGTATTGCAACGGGGTTGCTCCTGGGTTTCAAGTTAGCCCTTTCACAGAATGACATCTCTTTGCTTCAATTCACAGACGATATGCTTTGCTTTTTACCAGTCGATTTGAATTTATTTACTCCTTTCATGTGGATTCTCAAATGTTTCGAATGGATCTCGGGTATTAGAATAAATTATCACAAAAGCTTGCTATTGGGAATTAATTATTCAGATTCTTTTAAGTAATCATGTACCGCCATTTTAGGTTACCGTATCTAATAATTTCCAATCATGTATCTTTGTGCACCTCTTTTCCTTAATTACACTCTGATAGTTTGTTGGGACTCTCTAATCGCAAAATTGAAGAATCGATTATCGAATTGGAAAGGTCGATGTCTTTCGTACGCTGGACGATTAGTTATAATCAAATAGGTACTTGCTTCACTTCCTATCTACTTATTGTCAACTCTAAAGCTACCGTCCTCGGTTAACATGACTTCAACAAGATTGGTAAAGAACTTTTTATTGCATGGTGATTCTAACATCAATGGGATTTGTAAAGTGAATTGGGAAATCGTTGACTTGCTGAAAAGCCTTGGGGGATTAATTATTCGAGACCTTACTTTAATGAATTGTAGCCAACTTCGCAAGTGGTTGTGGAAAATGAGGGAAAACCACCATGATTCACTTTGATACTCTATTTGTGTTTCATCACACGGTTTTGAATCATGGAACGACCTCTTCAAATCGAACTGCATAAATTATCACCTATTTGGAGGGACATAATCTCTTGTTGCACATGTAATTATGCCTTTCGACGACACTTTTGCTCCAATAGCCATATTATCATCGGTAATGGGATTCAAACTTTGTTTTGGCATGATAATTGGACATCAAAACAACCGCTAGCATCACTATTTATAGACCTCCTTGTTATGTGAAATATGAAGGCATGCCCGGTTGAGTCAGGCTGTAACATTCTATTCTAAATTACCACCCACTCTCGGCCATTTTGGAAGCGTTCTCTACTAGTTTCGGCGAGGAATAGACGCGAGCAACTTAGGGCCTGGATTCAAACCTCTAACCCATCCATTTTCCACTCCCAAGCAGCTTCTAGTGGTGTTATTTGGCAGGGACAGCAACTGCAATTCTCTGTGGTAGCGGATAGAATTGTATGGTAAGTTGGCGAACTTCGAAAATATAGCACGTGCTCGTTGTGTAGCAGCTTCTACATCTTGCCTAGATGATCGAACCTTGGCAAGACTTCAATATCATTTAAAGGTCTTGTCTACTGCCAAGAATTAAATTTTTTGGATGGCTGGTCTTCCACGGTCGGCTAGCACCGAGATCTTTTCTTCTCTTACGTGGTTGCAAGGCGATAGACGATGCAAATTGCCCATTTTGCAATAAACTAGAATCTCTTAATCATGTGTTGTTACATTACCACAGTAGTATCCGTGTTTGGCATGAATTCTTGAGATGGTTGGGTGTGCCATCACCTATCCCACGCATTTTGATGAGTTTTTTTAGAGATTTGGCAGTCATACTTCTAGCCAGGCTTGTATCGTGACTTCGGTACTTCTTTGTAACTCCTTTGGAAAAGATGGAACCATTTCGTGTTTGAGGGTACTATTGGATCGGAGGACATCTTCACAAAGAGCATTTACTTATGTTGGTTTATTTTCCAATGTAATAAACATTCGCTTTCCTTTTCAACCTCGGATATCTTTGTAAACTTGAGGTTTTCACTTTGTAACTAAACATTGATTATATTCCATTCTCATCTTGAGAATTGGAATCATTTACTTAATGAAAGAGGGGCGGGAGTTTTGTAGGCAAGTGAGGAAACCAACCTAGTTCCCGAAATTTTCTCCTGTTTCAACCTTTTAGCTTTCGGGGAGACACATTGTCTCTTCGAAAGTTTTAAAAAGACAAGAACTTTTTCCAAATATTTTGGGACGTATTTGGTGAGGAATTCTTTGACAAAATATTTATGCTTCCATGCTTAAATTCTAAGTCTTATTATATTGATTCCAAGGAAGTAGGGTTGGTAAAAGCAAAGGAGTTTTGTCCAATCACTATGAGTGACTATATTTACAAAATTGTTACAAAGATTCTCGCACACCACTTGTGGGATATTTCTTTGTTTATTATTTTACTGAATCGGTATGGTTTTTAATGGAAAAAATATTCATGAAATCATAGCTTTAATCTCTAAGGGAGTAAACTTACTTAACAAGAAGTGTTTCAGCCTAGCAATGATAATTGACATCAAGATGGCTTTTTATAGTTTGGACTTGAATTTCTTCTTGTAGTGCTTCATTCAATTTTGTTTTCAAACATGTTGTTGGCTGGGATCAGAGTATTCTATACTCAGCTCAAACTTCCATTCTTACTCTTATGGTTATAAGAGGTTATTTTCAATGTTGAGGGATGTTAGGCAAGGCGACCCACTCTCTTCGCTTCTGTTAGGAACCGCAATGGATTTTTTGAGTCGCATGGTAATTTTGTTGTTTAATTATGGAAAATTAAAGGAAATGAGATACAAATATAGTGTTTCTTTCCCCTCTCAAATGTTTGATGTTAATAGTCTTTTGCTAGTTTGCAAGATTCTTTTGTCAACATAAAGGTCATTAAAGTCACTTTTTTTTCTCTATGGGGTAAATCTAGTATTTATGTTAGCTTTATTTAGAGGAAGAAATGAAATCTGGAATTTGATGAAGGAGTCTCGCAAATGCAGCATCCTTTGGTACTCAATAGCACATATTATTTGATTGATATTAATGTCTATTTATAGGCTTACAATTCAAAATAATGATATAAAATAAATAACTAATGGATAAAACTTCAAATTCAAATAAGATAAATCTAATCTTAACAAACTAGATAATATTTGACATATTATTTTTATTCATTTGTAATGAGATTTCAACACTCCCTCTTGAGTCAAAATATGTAAAAATTAATTATTGAAAATTTGATGAAACACTTCTTTCCATCTGTTGAATAATGCACTTCTATTTGAACTTTTGGAGTCCTTCTCTCCAATTTGAATGATGCCATTCTCACCATTAAATATGTTGATGCCCTTCTCACCAACTTTTGATTATTGGAGTTCTTCTCTCCAATTTGAATGATGCCCTTCTCACCATTCAACATGTTGATGCACTTCTCATCAACTTTTGAACTTTTGGAGTCCTTCTCTAAGCTTTTTCTTAGTGCCTTTCTCACCATTTGAAAATAATGATTCCATCTTTAATAGAGCAAACTTATAGGTCCCTTAAGAATATCATTCATGATACCACTGTTAGCTTTATTTAGAGGAAGAAATGAAATCTGGAATTTGATGAAGGAGTATTGCAAATGCAGCATCCTTTGGTTATCAATAGCACATATTATTTAATTGATATTAATGCCTATTTATAGGTTTACAATTCAAAATAATAATATAAAATAAATAGCTAATGGATAAAACTTCAAATTCAAATAAGATAAATATAATATTAACAAACTAGATAATATTTGACATATTATTTTTACTGATTTGTTATCAGATTTCAACAATTTATTTTCAAAACTCAATTATCTCTACAAGGGCCTCCAGGCTTGCGGATATTACAAAAAATTTTCAATGAGAATTGTGATTTGTTTATTTAAGAGTTCCATTTTTTTGTGGTGCATAAAGTAATCCACCTTCATCCTATTCTACAAAGAAAATCTTGCAAAATTTACAAGATGGGTCAGTGGCACTCTCACAGTGGCTTGTCAGTTTACGTTGTTAAATACAATCATTAACGGGTCGCTAAATTATATTTTCAATGTTTATATATGGCCTGCTTCCTTGTTTGCCTTGAGAAAGCGATACGGAAATTTATTTGGTCGGGTTTTATCTATAAAAAGAAATTGGTTATGGTTCCATAGAATCTTTATTTGAAATCGATTTCTTCAGGTGGGATAGGGTGAAAAATTTTAATGATATTAATTTGTCAGTGCTTACAAAATTTGATCAGGGTTTAAATAATAGCAAAGCAAAATAACTTGCTTTGCTACGTGAGAGAATTCTATGAAATTACCAATTCGTCCATTTACAACTCGGTTAGGCATATCTATGGGACTCTTTGTAAGAATATAAAGTGGTTCATATGACCTTTGTGTTAGAGATAAAAGAAGAGTTTGATTGAATATATTTTTATATTATTTCTGAATGATTATAAACTTGACAAAGCTACATATAAATATCATTACAACTAGACTTTTGGAATACTAAAAGTAAATGACACTTATTAAAAGTTAATAACTATGCATAACTTTTGAGACTCTTCAAACTTGTAACCACAAATACATTTAATCATTTGTAACACCCAATTCAATGCTTATTAAGTTTATCATTCAACACCCCCTCTTAAATCTTCTTAACTTCAACACTTTGGCTTCATGACCTTTGACTATGTAGCCCAAAGGTTGATTCACATAAACTTCTTCTTCAAGAGCTCCATTCAAGAAAGCTGATTTCACGTCTATCTGATGAATTTTCCATCCTTGTTGAGCCGCTAAGGAAATCATCAAACAAATAGTTTCAATACGAGCCACTAATGCAAACACTTCTTCATAATCAGTTCCAGGCTTTTGAGTAAAGCCTCTTGCAACAAGACGAGCTTTGTACTTCTCCACCTCGCCTTTGGAATTTTTCTTCACTTTGTAGATCCACTTTACACCTATAGTTTGTCTACCATTCGGCAATGTTGTCAGCTCCCACGTGCCATTCTTTTGGATGGCATCAATTTCCTCATCCATTGCAAGTCTCCACTTCTCATCTTCAATGGCATCTTTGAATTGAACAAGTTCCGTATCAGCAAATAAATAGAACATGGAGGTATTGTCAACTTCTTCTTTTGTCTCAAGGTCCACAATTCGTGTCACTGCATAAACATCACTCAAATCCTTAATTTGAGGCATTTTTCCAGATGAGTCTGGAGAAAATGCTTCTGTCTTATTTTGTTCCCGAACAATATGATTTGGTTGATTTTGTCCATCTTCCCCTGCAAACAAATCATTTTCATAGAAAGGAAGAAAATCATAATTTTCATTTTCTGAAACATTCCAATTCCAGCTTCCTCCTTCATCAAATTCTACATCTCGGCTTGTCATGGCTTTTCCATTCTGAGGATTATAAAATTTATAACCCTTAAAACTTTGAGAATAACCAACAAACATCATCTTCTCGCTTTTGTCATCCAACTTTTTTCTCAATTCATCTTCCACATGAACATAACCAAGACAACCAAATATTTTAAGATGTGAAATATTTGGTTTCTTACCACTCCAAGCTTCTTGAGGGGTCATCTCTATCAACATCTTTGCTAGACTTCGATTGTTCAAATAAACAGCACACATAACAGCTTCTGCCCAAAATTCCTTTGGCATGCCTTTGCTGTTGAACATACTTCGAGCCATATTCATGATGGAGCGATTTTTGCGCTCCACAACACCATTTTGTTGAGGGGATGTTCGCCACTTTTCCACTAATAAGTTTAATAACTAATGGTTCCAAGAAATTGTTTGTGAGACTTGGCTAAACACGTTTCGTAAGGCTTATCCTCAAATAATTGTGCCAAAAACTTGTTCACAAAAAATGTAGATGTTGTCAATACCTCTTATCAAATAGAAAAATGATGATAATTGTAAGTATACAGTTGTAATGTAGTTTTAAAAGATATCGAACCCATAGGGAAGGAACCGGGTCTAAAGATCAACAAAGAAAGACAGAGTAAAAGAAAATAAAAATAGTTTTGACATTTTTGGATAGGAATATTAGAATGAAAAGTTGAGTAAATATAGATGTGATAGATGAGAGACTCTAAATACATAGATTTTCACTACGAACAAGTATAGTAGAGAAAACATGCAAGATCAACAAAGATGTTACGATGCACTAGACTAATCTAACAAACCCGGTTCAACATACTCAGATGTTCAATGATTCGCTGCAGAGCAACACATGAAATAACTTTTCTAATCCTAGCGCAAACCAGATAAGACTATTATATAAACCTGGACAACATCAATACTGTGCTTAGTACGGGTCGCTCTCACATTGCCACATTTAGCAAGTTACCATTCCGAAAATGTTATCTCACTAAACAGCGTTATATCACAGATCCAGTGATTATACGTGATATTGTTAACCCCGAAACTACTCTTAAAATTAACACCAACGCATATAACTTGATTAACATAAAAGACTTAGCACGAAATATGCATTATGACACATAGACATATCATAAACTTTGAAATAGAAAGTATAAGTAGAATGCAAAGCAAAGTTGTAAGGTATGCAAGTGAAAGCTAAAGTTGATCAAACCGTATCCACTCTTTAATGGGAGTCGTCAATTCCCGCAATTCCTACGTCTGCTTTGAATTCAATCTCGGCCCGTATAGAACCTCCGCTAGGATGCTATTCTTTACGAATATCGAACAAATGAATATTGAAGAATGAAAACTTTTATTGATAAGTGATTTGCAAGTACACTTATGCAACAATCGCTTGAGAATATAGAGAAATCTAATGATCGAAACAAGGATTCGTATCACTTAAACATTTTCTCGCTAACAATTAAGAACGTAGCGAATCTATCTACACACACTATATGTGACTCTTTATTTGCAGTTTAATGCTTCACATATCCAATGCTATATTGCACTGCACTACTTGAATGCACGAAATTGAAGAGGATTAGAACCCTATTTATAAAGTTCGAAGGGTTGCGTCTATCCAAATGAAGGGTTGTGTCCATTAGTGAAAGATTGCATCTCTTCATTGTGATTGGTTGAGAAGCTTTGATATAATCCATAATGGATAAGCACCTATTCATGATTGGTTGACTCTTGATAGGTTTCTATTCGTTGGTAATTGATGGCGGTTGATCATGCTTATCTCGCGGTTGTTAGTTAAAAAGATAATACTAGAAAACTGTCCATTTCGCCACTGCGATATACATGTCATGACCGTGAATCTTTGATTGGAAATCTTCTATTTTTGAAGTAAACAAGTCGCGACCGCGAATGATTGTCGCGACCGTGAATTGAGTTTTACTCAGAATTCTTCTTGTAACTTCACTGATCTTTGACAGCTTTGATCCTAAGCCAAATCTTTAAGTTCCATGCATCTTTTTGCACCTTTTTCACTCTTTTTTCATAAAATTCCAATTTAGCTCATTTTACTCCCAAGATTTTCCTAGTATCTGCATTTGCATAAAAAACAACTACATACCATGTGAAATCTTTTATATGAAGTATAAAAATGACTAAAACTATAGTGTTTATTGTATAAAATTAATGTGATCATAAGTGTAATTACACACTTATCATACTCCCATACTTAACTTTTATCTTGTCCTTAAGGTAAATTCAACAGAAGTGTATAAATTTAGTAAACAAATTAGTACCTTATTTGCTGAAAGACTATTGTAGTGAGTACCACATTCCACGTTGTAAAAGATTTCATAAGAAGTTTGAAATTTCCCACAAATTAGTAATGTGCAATTTATATAGCTTAGTTGCATACCTTTGTTCTTAATGGAGAGTCAATCGAATCACATCTTCATATAAGCGTTATATGCATACTCGAATATTACCTTCTCTTAAGCATAGTAT